>DVQH01001172.1:0-14237 GCA_018231625.1 Papilio phestus | reverse complement strand
CTGCAAGTTTACTTGCAGTTAATCGCAGGAAAACCTAGGGGTGGGTTTAGAGTGAGTGGCAATGGTGGGCGCGCAGTGATCGAGTCAAGTGAGACAAGTGAGCACCACACCAGCACCGCACCGAGTGCTACCAGTTAGTCTGAGTAGCCCAACACTTTAGGGCGTAGAACAATACTTCTCATCAAGTAAATACTAGCGCAAAACGATACGCTAACCAGTTCACTTTTATAGAAGCCATAAGAGGTCGAATTGTGTCAAGATTCCCAGAAAAGTTTAATAGTGATGTAAAATTCCCTCCCTTCACCTGCTTCTGGCACATGCTACAAAGAAAGTGGAGTGTTGCACAAGTGTTGGGCGACTCACTGGCAGCGCGCCCAGCAAAAGTAGCACCAAGCGTGGTAGCTGCACCGCTGACGGCAGACAGCATTGTGCATGCATCGTGTTGGGCAGTGGGCGCATTCTGTTGTGGTTCCACCGCGTGCTTCGCTTTCCTTCACCACTCTGGCTGACATTCGCTTGAGCCTCGTCCTACCGCGGTATCGGGAGACATCTGCACGCCGCGCTATCTCGCACTACCTGTGTACCTTCGCGTTTTGCCTCAAGCACTTTCGCTTCCAATGCTTCGAGAAACACTAGATGTCTAGTAAGAGTAGTCATATTGTTCTCTCTTACTCTCTTGCTTTGCATATTCAAACTTGAGTATGGCAAGATTGTTTTTATTTTTTTGTAAATTTTACCCCGATCTCTTTTTTCCTTGTCTCCACTTTGATTGACAATTGCGTTCAGTTGCATTCAGTGATCATTTCTAGTTGACACCGAAACATTCAGCCTTGTGTTCTCATCAATACCTAGCTGTTCACGTTATTGATGTCAAGCTTCAGATTGCAATCGGCGATAATATTTCAGTGTCAGCGATAAAACTTCAGTGTCTTTTTATTATTTTGTGTTTGTTGTCATATTTTTAATAATTTACATTTGGTCTATAATGAATCAAATTAAAAATGATTATTTATTTATAAACAATATTGGTAAGTCTATTATTGGTTAAAAATACAAAGTTTTATTTTGGTTTTCTTACAAATAAATTTGAGTTTGATAATCAGTTGTCCAGACAAACGTTGATTGTGGGATTTGCTTTAAAATTTAAATCATTTATTTAATCATTTATTTTATCAGTAATGGATCAGATGTAGAATCGCAAGATTTGTGCATTTATTTGTAAGATTTGTGCAAAGTATTTAATTGGCCAAAGAGAGTTTTGTGGTTTGAATGCGGTAAAAAGGAGGGATCGATTTTTTCTACTGGATCAAAGTTCTCGACGGGAACTCATTTCTGTCTCAGTCTTATTTTCATTCGTTGTTTGAGAGAGTTTTCTCTGGTTGTTCATAATATCAAGATAGCATTCGCAATCGTTAATCTACTTTAGGCCATAATCAAAAGACAAATTTTTATTTAAATAGTAAAATAACGATTTTTGTCACCGGAATAGTTTTTTTATTGTTGCTTTTAGTCGTTTTGATTTGTTTTAATTTACTTTTCTAGCGCCTTTCTCATTTGGTTAGTTTGAACTAGGTTAGTTCTTGTTTCATAGAACGGATATTATAACAGTGGTAAGAGAGGCAATGTGTCAGGAAATGCGGCCAATTTTTTCGTACTAAAAACAGAGGCGCACACTAACAGACGTGATATCGATTCAACTTTGCGAGTTGTGTTTTTTCATTTTTGGTGCCAGTGTTTGATCATCGGTGACTTATCGGTATTTTGTGTGTTAATCTGTTTTGAGCACACTTGATCTGCTGCCGACATACTGATTGTTCTGTTTGAGCTTATTTAAATGTGGCTTGAAGCACAGTAGTTACTAGTTCTGTTAAACGCCTTTGCTTTTGCTGAATTTTACATCTAAATAGTGTCAGTATGGGCATATCCAAAAAGTTGTGATAGTTATAACGATTTGTTGCTTTCCCGAGAGCCTACTTTATCTACTTTTCTTATTTTCTTTAAGTATAAAATACATTGTTCACCAGGTGACTGATCCGCATTATAATTATCACATTGTTTTTTTCTTACAATGTGCATTTAGATGCTTCGAATATATTTTACAAAGTGAAAAGCTTGATATTCTAAGGAGGGTTTTTTTCAAAGTTTAAGCTTTGTAACAATTGTAAATCAAGCAACTTAGTGGCTGTTTATAAATCGAAAGTTTTGTGTTTATTAATAGACTATCAATATCTGTTATTTGTGTCGAAATAGACATTGTAACATTTTTATAGATAAAAGATAAATTAAAACTTTAACTCGAGTATATTATTTTTGTTTTATTTGGACCAAACTTAACTGATTGTTTTAAAAATAGTCATTAGTTTATGGAGTTGAAGAGAGGACTGACAACTATCATTTGGACTTGAGCTGTCTTGCTACGACGACGTAAGCACTACTTTGGTATTAATAGTATATCGGCCAATGCAATTCGAGGTAGGTGTCTTCTTTATCGATTCTCTCAGGACAACCAGATTGACGGAGTGCCATTGATGTCTCAACCAGTCAAGAGCAACGTGCTTTGGGGGTGCAACATTCTCTAGCTCACTCTCACACCGGTTGCCTGCTTTCAACACTGACGTTAGCACTCGGCGAGCCATTGTACCGCGTGAATTAAGGAAATGAAGAAGTGACTGTTTGTTGTTGTTGACCACTAAATCACGCTCATTCGACTCCCTTGTACTCATTGACTCATTGTTCGCTATCAAATCAAGTGCCATCAGGAAGTGTGTGAGACAAGTGGTGGCACAATTGAATTCTTAAGCTGTCATTCTTGGTACAGCCACAAATGAAGTGATTTATTTTCTAATAATCCCTCTAACGAAGTCAATGGTGGCCTGTCGTTGCTTTGGTTGTGGACCATTGCTCTTATTGGTCACACACCATGATTGTCCGCAAGAATCGTCTGTTACAGTTGCTGCTGACATTGCTCCTCGTCACAGTAGCTTTTCCCATTCTTCTCAGCCTGATCGATACGCGAAACTCAAGCACAACCTATTATGTTCCTGTGGCATTCTGGGCCAGAACACCAGACTCTCGAAGCGATGGAGCGTCAACAGATGAGACACGAGACAGTGATGCTCATTCCAACCAGTCTCACTCTACTGATCAACTTAGTTTGTTATCTCACTATCGCTTAGTGTCAGGTGACTCTCTCGATTCTCAGCTGAACTATCGGTTTGCTGATCTAAGCAATAGATTGAAACATGCTGAGATGATGGCTAACGATCGACGGTACGAAATTTATCAACTGTTGAAAGAAATTCGCTATTTGTGGAGTATGATAGAGAGTCATCAAGCGAATCGTTCTAAACATTCAAGTCAATCTGATGCCAAGGTTTCAACTCTTCCACAACTGACAGAACAAACAACCAATCGAGGTAAGAGTTGCACATCTGGTTTGCTTCTTTCTTGTATTCATATATTTCTAATAAATGCTATCTCTATAATGTTTATTTATATATAGAAAGCAGGTACTAATGAATCTATTAACGTCATTCGGTAGCTATGGTTAATGGATTGTATAGTTCTATTATTCAAATGTAGCGTCAAGTTATTGACAGTGCACGCATTGTTTTTCATGCATATGAATGTTGTCAGCACTAAGACGCTTCACTGGTCGACAATCTGAAATGTAGATCTACATGCTAAATGTATAATTAGAAAATAATGTAGTCTCCATATTTTGTTATTATGTCGTCTCTTTACAATTCAGATAGAGGGATTGACGTTTAAGCTAAAGAATTCCACGATGAGTTGGCGAACTGCCATACAATTGGCTAATCTACCAGTAGTGAAGATGACATGATGGAATTTTTATTTGTCGTGACCAATCAGTTTTCATATATATATATGACAACGCTAAGTTGTCTCGATTCTGATGTTTGGCGATATTTTGGTGTAGCAACACCAATCCATGTAATGGTCGCTCGGATAACTTCACTTCAGTACTCAATCGAGCGAAGCAGCTTGTCAACTCATTTGTGGTTGGTGAATGGTCTGTACAGATACGTATAGACGAAGCCATTGACACTGTTATGTTGTCAACCAGCGGTTGAGTTGATCAGTTGACTGTCATCCACCTCAATGACTACTATTATCTATCATACTTTATCAGCTGGACCAGAAACACTAATAGTAACTAGCGTTATGGCCGACACTACTCACCATCATTTCCTTGCAAAGTTGCTAAGTTTTTTTCGAGGGATATCATTTCACTTACCCGGGATTTCCCTTGTGGTCACTTTCTGTGTGCATCTTCGGATGTCCAATTAGCATATATATCGGGAAATACCTTGTCTTGTGTACTTAAGTAAAGTCTTAACTTTTTTTGCACAATTGTCGTTACTTTATGATTTGTTAATTTTATGCACTATAAACTTATTTTGATTAGATTGGTTGGTTAACATCGGTTGGTTAAAATCGAGTAAGCACTACACGTTGTACAACACGTGGGTTTTTGACGTATCATTTGGGGAATGTCTTCTTCTATACTGGCTGTGTTTGAGAATTATAAATAAAAAAAGTTAACAGCAATATAAAGAGTTAATTTATTGATTTGCACCGAGAATTATTCAAGGACTTGATACTTGTTTGAACATAAAGAAAAACTGCGCTAATGGTCATACTACAGTATGAATAATGCCTCTGGGCTATTGGCGATCGTTTATGAAGTTCTACAATGCAATTTGGTAAAGATTACCCTAACCTTGACTTCATCTTACTACCAAATTGGTATTAAAACTGGTTATACTTTTTTATTTAACTACAGTATTTTAATTATTAAGTAAAAAATATTTTATATATTCTAATAACGGAAATCGTAATTTTTTAAAATTATAATTTTTCACGTAAATTATATTTAAGCTATTATAATTTAAATTAAAATGTTTAAAAGACAAGTCCAAATATTCAATAGTAATATTTTTTCAGTTTAAATTGACTTGGGTTTTAACACTTGGTTTGTTGTTGGGGTCACCTTGGTCCTGAATTCTAAGCCCATAGAAACCATTGGAGAAATAATTAAATTAAAATGACTAAATTAAATGATTAAAATAACAGACAAAGTTTTAATCTACAAATTATATGTATTAGCAATAAAAACTAAGGCGAAACTGGTACGGCTCAATTATTTACGTTATTTCTTATTTCAAAGTTTATTTATCAATTCTAAGCAAGGAGCTTTATTTATGCACGAAAAGTTGTACATTTGGGAGAGAGTTATAGCGTAGGTTGGTTTGTTAATTTAGCACCCGAAAAAAGGGTTTCTAAAAAGGCATGAAAATAAAGTCATCATTAATTCTTTGACCTCAATCTTGATTCCGATTCACACCAGCTAGGTAGCAATACTGACTCAGTGCTATAGTGAGTCCTATCCAATTTGCCTAATTGTTGGATGATAAAATTTATCTTTATATTAGTTTGGGCAATCTAGCAAGGAGACAATTAATTTACACTATACAGTTGCATTTACGAGTGGTACGAGGCATTTGCATATGGCAGTTCATCACTGTTGCTATCTGGCTATCTACTAATTGCATTGCTGGTTGTCCCAAACAGATGCCGGTTTGTCCATTTCACTGACTCAGAACGAAATGATCAACTTGCCTAGCATTCTCAGTTTGTTGCCATACCTGCAAGTCACACCACAAACTTCATTTAATCCAGTGTTTCGCGTGGCATCGAGTACTCCTCGCAACATCACTCGATTTGTGTTTGGTATTCCCACCGTGAAACGACAAGTCGAATCTTACCTCATCTCTACACTGGAAAATTTGATTCAAAATTTAAGTCCGGTGGAGCGCAAACAGAGCTGCTTTGTGGTGTTCATTGCTGAGGTAACTGGCATTTTGAAACGGATTTTACCGTTTGCTAATAAACTTAATTCTTTCTTTAGACTGATCTCAATTTTGTCCGTAAAACGGCTGACGAGATAGTGATTCGATTCAGGCACGAGATTGATGATGGCTTGATTGAGATTATCTCGCCGCCAGCTTTATTCTATCCCAATTTGGCTCAAATCAAGCCCACCCTTGGAGATCCAATCGAAAGAGTTCGGTGGAGAAGTAAACAAAATTTTGGTATGGATCACTTTACTCTGAATTATTGATGAGGTTTGAATGATGCGTTTCGTTTAATGTTGCTAGATTTTGCTTATCTGATGATGTACTGTCAGTCAAAAGGAATATATTACGTGCAACTTGAAGATGACATCATTACCAAACCTTCTTATTTGACCAAAATGGAGAGTTTTATTGCAAAGAATGCTCTGCTAAAGCGAGACTGGTTAATATTGGATTTTTGTTCTCTTGGATTTATTGGTAAGGCAATTTCAATATTTTTGCCACCATTTGCTTAAGTTAAGCCTTAACCTAATGATGACGATTTAATTAGGAAAACTGTTTCGTTCGGTTGAGCTTCCTCGTTTCGTACTTTTCTTCGCAATGTTCTACAATGACAAGCCAGTTGACTGGTTGCTCGACAATTACGTGCAAACCAAAGTGTGCCGTATTGATCGCCCATCAAAAGAGTGCAAGAAACAAAAGGATGCCATTTGGTTAGTTCATAAGCCTTCATTGTTTCAACACATCGGTACCCACTCTAGTCTTCATGGAAAGATTCAAAAGTTGCGCGACAGAGGCTTTGGAAAGATGAAATTATACGAGCCGCACGTAGATAATCCTGTGGCGAGTGTATCGACTTCCATTCAACATTACAAAAGATACTCGCTGAATGAAGCTTATGCAGGTCGTGGTTTTTTCTGGGGTTTTAGCCCCATTACAAATGACACAATCAACTTTAAATACCAACCACCGGTTCTACTAGAACGGTACTCACTATACTTACTAATCAATGAACTAACTTCATTTGTAATTTTTGTTACAGGTGTTTGATCCGCACAGGTAGCGTTTTGCATCCGGAAGACATCTTATATAACGCTTCACTTCTGATCAAGCCACTTTCGACTTCTTCACTATCAACGACTAAATTCAGAGTGCTTGAAGACAACTTTGTACATCTAGCTCAGTTCGATTATAACAAAGGCTTGGTTGATGTGTTGATACCGGGCGAGCTGAACCCGGTTGTTGAGTTGCGTGTGGTGAACGAACACAATTCTAGCCACTGGCTCATTATCAATGAGGTTTGTACTATTTTTTTCTTTTAATTATATTCCATTCCATTAATTATTATAATTGTGTTTTATTTTCTAGATATATGTAAAAGAATTGGATTCTACAGAATCTACAAGGACAGTAACGAAACGATAAAGCCAACTCACTTTGGAAGACCATATTGACTCCATTTTAAATATACTAGTCTTGACATACACACCTCTTTTTTTATTAATGCGATTATTTAAAATTCTTGTTGCTATAACGACGATGGTCTAAACCAAGATTATACAAAGCCTTGATTTTTATCGCCGCATTATATTTGGATCGAATTCGTTTTGTTTATAATGCTTTTTTCACAATTGTATCTTGTTGTACCTTATGTGATTTTTGTTTGTTTTTTTATGTGATATTTTGATTATATAAATATTTTTAATATATTCTTTACTTGCCGTTTAATGACGGATTGGTGACTCAGCCTAACTCTGCGAACGAAAAGCAGCCATTTCAGTAACTAACATGGCACAAGCGCATTGCACTCGTTCGGTGGAGTAGGCAAAGAGTTTACTGCCTTTAAACGTTGGCTCTATATAAACTATAATAAAAAAATTATTGTTTTATATGGTCTAAACTTATTATAATAATTATAGAATAATTGAGGTTAAATTGGGTTTGTTTTAATGTCTCTGCGACATGTGCACATAACATGTCAATGATCAAGAGATCTAGTGCATATTTGCTTGCTAGGTTGACTCACGACAACATTATTGATTTAGTACTCAGGTGCCATGCCGGAGATGGCATGAGTCATATTAGCTTTTGTGTGTGAATCCTCCGGCATTGGTTGGCTCACAGTAAGTAGAGCACGTTGGCAAGCTTGTTTGTTCAACTCAACAATACAAACTTGCCTATGAGAGCGAGAGGGAAAGAGACCAATTAGAATGGCTGCCGAAAATAATGACATTTTTATTGACTTGGGTCACAACAATAAATAGTGGTTTGACTACAAATGTTAGCTCATGCCAATGGAGGTCAAGTGTATCAAATGAAAGGTGAAAAGGAACTAGGGTGGCTGCCAAACTAGGCACGATCACTGAGGGGTGGTAGTGGCACCGAGGCGTTGGTACTAGTCATTGGCACACCAGACTAGTCTGCGATCCATTGCTTGCTACTGCACTCAATGCTGCTGAACGCATTCTCCGAAGTGCCACGGAGGAGTTGTAACGTTGAAAGCGTGGTACGTTACTTTCATAGCTCACTTTGGATACTGGCTTAGTCCGGTGCCAGTACTCGGTAGGCTTGCCAATGTATGTGAACGACCAGTCAGCCTTAATGTCATACTTCTTGACTAGCTTCTTAGTTGTTTTGCATGAGACATTCTGTTTAGAAGCGTTGTCCTCCCCATCTGTGATCAAAATGCAAGTGACACGCTCATCGCTTCGTTTAATTTCCTCAGCGAGTTCAATGCCGAGATGAATAGCATCGAACAGTGCTGTCCGACCTGCGGGATTGTAGTCGATTGAGCGTAATGGATTGACTTCACTGATTTTGGTTCCTGTTTGTATCACAATAATTAGTTAGAAACTTATTGGGTTACTTCATCTTGTTGTTCATTACCTTTATGGAGTACAGTAACATTATTGTTGAATTTGATGAGAATCAGCCTACTGTCAGGATTGATTTCGCGCTGTACATCGATAAACTGGTTAATGCCGGCGAGAACTTCGTTCTTTCTCGCTCGCATGCTCAGCGATTCGTCCACAAAGATGAGTAATAGTTGATGCATGACTGTAGTGAGAATAGAGTGTGACTGTTTCACGACAAGAATGAGTAAGACTAAACGAGATTTGTATCTGGTGTGAGATTCACTTAAGGCAGGTCATGTAATCGCAAATGCTGTAATGATCGGGTTTTGGTGAGGATCACGCGCCACTTTTATACAAACTCGTGTGTTCAAAAGCTCCTCGCTTCATTTACCTGTCACTTGTGGAGGAGCAGCACGCCAACAGGTAGTCATCCACTTGTGGCATGACTCCTCGTTGCCGCCTCGCTGCAACTCTCAACCCCTGGGCTGGGCGTAGCATTGCGAATTATGTCACCAGTGACGTAACGTAACTCTCATCCATGCCGATCTTCTCGATTGACGTCAACTCTAGTCCGCCTCTTGCCTCTGGACATTCAATGGTTTTTTTTCACTTTTCCACCCGCTATCCCCCAAAAAAATTTTTATTCACACTGGTGCATTTGGTCGCAATAGCGATCATTTTAATTACTGATGAGTTGTGTTACTATAGTATATATCTATAGATAGATTAACATTGAACTACACGTTCAACTGAAGTAACACTTTTAGGTGGGTGAAGACCAAGTCACTATGCAGGCAGCCTTGATCAAAGTCTTTTTTCCTGGCAGAGGTGGTCACTCAGTGCATCGTAATCAATCCAGTCGAGTTGTGATGGATAAAGCAATTAAGAGAAAAAAGTCCATTTGCTTCTAAATAGCATTAGCGATGTTTGTCTCCATGGAAAGTGTTCACACATGTGACATGTACACAAGCCCCACACGTCAACGCGACAAACATGAGTATGTTGGAATATTAGAATCCTGTAGCTAGATTATTAATCACCAAGTCAGTATTAAAAAAACTATTCAGTTTCATTTTTTTGTAAACAAAATGCAATGATTAGCCGACATCACTTATTTCCAACTGCTTCTTTTAGAGTATTGATAAATTATGTTAGATGTACGCAGAAATTTTCTAAAACCATAAAACAATTTCAATCTTTAATGAAAAATAATCGAAACAAGTCTATCTAGTTAATTATTATCTAAATAATTAACGTTTGATTTCTTACTTTGTAAACAGAGTGTCCTCCATCTAACATGAGATATGGGATATAGAGTAAACAACAAAACTTTTGTCAGTAGATCAAGAGTTCAGGAAGTTGTGTCATCGACAAGCGATGAAACTACTCAATGTTTCCAGTCGTCTCTGCGAGTGGTGAGTCAAACAAATTAAATCGAAGTTGAGTGCATCCGTCACCAGCAGTACTGCACTATAATGGGGTGGTGTTTGCGTAAACTCAATGTACTATCGGCTTGAATTAATTAGATTGACGGACTGGTGTGCGTTTAGCTAGGACCTCACTGGTGGTGGCAGATTGCCACCCGATCAACGGTGCTCCCGTCTACTGCCTTTTCGCTCATCGGTCGTTAATCTAAATTTAGTCACATGGTGCAATGGGTGGCATGAGACAGCGAGATTGGCCAACCACCATCTGGCCTTAGCCCCCCTTGCCCTACCAGACCAATTGGTCGGTAAGCACCCACATTTCCCCACAGATCCCCCTATTATCACTGATCCTTTATCAGATGGCCCTTCATCTACACCAGGGGTTGTTTTGCCGCAATTCAAAGTAGAACATCATTTCATTAATCAAGGCAATCCAAGTACATGTATTACGGATAGTCTCTCTGTGGTGAGCGTTGCTTTTCATTACTTTCCATTTTTTTCAACATCAACCTAGTTGTTGTCAACATCAATAACATCGATGTTGGGAATCACAATGCAGAAGACGTTGGGTCCAGGGTGCTTCTTGTACAGTCGGATCTTGTGGTGCTTCTCGTTCTTTTGGCGGAGAATGATGCGCGTGGTGATGTCAGAAACCTGTAAATAGATAGTGATGAACTATACTCTTTTGCTCTCTCAACCACTTCCACCAGTGTCACCTACCGTCGGAAAGCTTTTGAGAACTTTAAAAACGGTGGTGTAGACGTAAGTCTTGTTTGCTTGGACTCCATTGTCGAAACAAAAAGTGCCATCGTTGGCCACCATGGAAGAGTTGACACATGGACTGATTGCTGGTCCGTATGGCATCTCGGCAAACTTGCCTGCCACGGGCACTCGCGCCACCATGATTCGTTCCAATGATGGAATCGTCTCTGTTGACTCTGCATAACATACTCAGTAAACTTGTGAAAGCAATTGCACACAAACTGCTTACTGAATTGAATCTTTAAAATCGATTCAGTTCCTTTCTTCATCTGACATCGAGTCTCGGAGCCATTGATAGGAGGACAGTCAGGTATGAACACTTTGATGTCCTCCGACATAAGTGGAGTTTTGAGTTCTTCTGTAAATTTAGCGCACATATATACAGTATAATTAATATGTTTCAAATTAAGAAAAATACCTCCACATGGATACCAGTAGCCTTCAACCTCTTCTCTCTTAGTTTCTTCTTGAGCAGCATTAATTGCCACCAAGACACCAACAATTAAAATGACAATTCGTGAAAACATTATTTGAAATAAGTTATTTTATTGTAAACTACGAATTTAATATGTCATACAAGTCAAACACGAGATTCCACTTTTCAATACAACTCGACAAAGCGCACTTTTGATACTGTTTGGCTGGATAGTTGGATGAGTTGGAAAAATTTCCTACAATCTTTACTAGGCGAAATGTGATAAGAGCTGTGCGGAGTGCTAGATAAGCTGCTTCCAACCTTATCGACAGATTGACTTTGTTCGGAAGAAAGAAGTTTGATATAGGAAGTTGCAACTTAGAGTGTTTTGAACTTGGTAGTCATAGATTAGAAGTTTTATTTATTAAATCTGTTTTTGATTGTACATTACACTAAAACTTAACAAACCAAAAACAAAAAATTTGCATTCGGCAAGTAAGCAAATATGTATGTAAATTAAAATCTACAATTTTAAAAATGTAGATTTAAAGTGCGATTTGTGTGAAATGATATGAATTGAGCCTTGAAGAAAACAGTTGTAGAACTGAGCAACTATTCGCTTGTGATTAGATAAAACGTTTAGCACAAGACAAGCAATGATATTGTCACTTGACTCTGGCTTCTGACATGTCTTCAACCATGTTATACCTCTATCAATTGCACTATCAGTCACAAATCGTGTGATCAATGATACATGTCACATTATTAATGTGTTTATGTAAAGTTTACCACAGGATTGTGCTATAGTACAATTCAAATTTCCCAAGATAAAGAGGGTTGCACACCATTGAGTGTTGACCACTAAATTATGACTCTAAACTTAACCAGCATTTTTGTTCGGGAATTTTCTCATACTGGTATGTGTTTGCAGCCACTTTCGAGATCAGTAACCCAAATCAGTGTATAAGAAAGTTTTCGAACACAAATGATGGTTAAGTTTAGAGTCATAACTGATTCATAATTATTGCTATATTAAATTCTTTAATTGGTAAACATTAATTACATTTTAATAAACAATTATAATCAACGAGAATAAAAATAGAGTTGAACTTCAAGTTTTACTTACTTTACTTTTAATTGTCAATTCAAAGAGTAAACAACTTAAACTTTAAGACAATACTGTTCTTATTCAATTAGTCAAGTTTACTCAGTCTAGACCTTTAGTCGGATGTACTTAACAAGTTATTGATATACTACTTAATTAGTAAAATCACCGATGACATTTAAGTAAAAGTTTACGTAATTGGAAAGTGTGATAGAAAAGAATCGGTGATGGCAACATTGATACCCACCAAAAGCTGCTGCAATCGATGGCCTTGTCCCTGTCTGATGGTTGTATCAGATTGACACAGCACATCCCAAAGCATATAGATTTACAAAAGTTATCTAGTTTAATCACCAACTTGGTTCAAGACAATTATAGAAAGCTGTCCAGTTTAATTTAAGCTATGCAAGCTCATTCAAAAAGGTTATGCAATAATTAAACACAAGTCATATTCTTTATAGAGAAATAATTTTATGATATATCAAAGCAATGTAGGTGTATCTTGTCAAAATGTTTCTTTTTGTGCCAGGTCATCTAAGTCACGTAGATTGAGTAGGACAAAGTAGAATTCTCGTAAGCAAACTCTAATTAGATTATTTTCTACACTCGCAACCAGTGTAGTTTTTCCATTTATCGCTGTCGCTGTTGTCCTCTCAAGCCGGTAGCGTTGTTAGGCAAGTTCAGGCTGAAATAGCACTGGAACAGTACTAATATTAATATCATCTTAGTACACTGAACGTACGTAAGAGGTAAAACAAATAATGAGAAAGGGAAAGCAAACAGGTACTGTTGACTGAATATATATTATAACTTATAAGAATCGACTGGCTAACTGATGGATGATATCAAGAGGTCCAGCCATCTATTTGTGGTTGTGTCAGAATAACTAATCGATCGAGAAAGGCAAATTGTGTCTAGTGCACTGTACCATCGATGGTGTCTGCGATGACAGCATTGACGCAAACTATGTCCAGTGGACTATGTCTCATTCCTATTACTTTCCACTCGCTTGCCCAGATGTACCAGGTGAAAATGCGTCTGGAAAGTTCCACATGAATCAACCACTCTTACGCATCATCTGTCTATCATCACGTATCGTTCTTAGAGAATATTTTTAGCCCTTTGCTATTGACATTACTATTAGTTAGCTTGACAGCTTAGCCTTGTTGACTGAAAGTTGCAAATCTGCTGACATCTAAATTTTTTAGAGTGAAAATAAAAAAAATATTACAAAAAACACTTCGAGGACATAGTGTAGTTTCAATTATTTTCATGTGAACTTGATTGCCTTTGATATTATTATCAATTAGGAAGTTGTCCTGAATATGACCGCAGTTGGAGGAGAACCAAATTGATCAAGTTTTAGTGTTATAGTTGATAAATCCTAAACTTCCCATCCGGTTGATCTTGTTGGTTATTTTTTACAGTGAACTATCGCTTGAAATCACAATGGCATTTTATTGAGAGTGACATCATCCTATTTCAATATTTAGTTTGTATCGAGTGCTAAAAAAATCCCCTGTGTTTGAGTGGCGCAAGTTTGAATGATGCTCGAAAGCACCCATGAGGTAAGCAGACCATTGTGATCAAGTAGACTCTCTTCAACTACTCGAAACATAGCTAGTGAGCATATTACATTCTAATGAGGCAGAAGTCGGTTAAGATAGCATCCGAATTGAAAATGAAGTGCCAGTTTGTTTTTATTTAAAACAGTAGAACCCTTTAAGTACATCTTAAACAAAGAGTGATGCCAAAAAACAACGTTTTTAGCCTAAATTTTGGTAGGAAGAATTC
>DVQH01001171.1:0-14255 GCA_018231625.1 Papilio phestus | reverse complement strand
AATCCTGCACATTTTATGTGAATAAAAACAAAAGCGTTTAAAAGTGTTAAAAACGATAAAAAGGCATTCTTAATATAAACGAGCAGATATCACTGGGGAGTGTGAAATTAGAGGAGACAATTAGATCCGTGGATCGGGTGTATTTTTAACAAATGACCGGTAGGTGGCGGAGTCCCGGCCTGCCGGCGGGGCGCGAATAATTCATCAAACTCATTCGAGGGCTAATCTCGATGCGAGGAAAAAGCGGCTCTCATGTAAATTGGGCCGATTGGAGGGCCGGCGTGGGGGGGGGGAGCAGAGGGAAACCGCTTTTCTTTTCTTGTTTAATGGATGGTGATTGATCGGCGCGGTCTGAACGATACTCGATTCTGACTTCCCTTTAAGTACTTCGAATGGGAATTGGTACACGGACGATTTAATTTGTTGAAATTGAAAGTACGTAACTCAAGAATTTTGTTTTTCACTTTTCCGCTTTATCTTTAAGCTTTAAAGTTAACTTTTCTAAATTTTAAACTAGGTGGCGTTATTCTCAATTCAAAAATTGTGATTTTGCTGTCTCGTTGGCTATTCATGTTCAAAGAAATGTAATGCCAAGACAACAATGAAATTAGATTCTAAAACCATTATGTTAATAGATACATAAAGACCAATTCATTAAAGTCGTTTAAAAAGAATAAAAAGCCTTTCACAAAGATCAGTACAAAAAACAATTGATCGGTAAATCATAATTTTTCACGTTCCGTTCGGACGTATGACGCGAGGCTCCCCCAATGTTCTGCGCGAAAATAAAGCCTATTAATTGAGTGTAGAATCGTATACATAAACCGTATCCGTTTATCCGAGATCCGAGTGTCGGATAGAATTACAGTCGGACATCGGGCCGTGTACCGATGTGTCACTGTCAACCGACCATCGCCCCGCCACTCGCGCGGGATTAGGCGCTTTTAAAAGAAATAACCTAGTAATTTTACAACAAAAACCGTACCCTCTTTAGCTTTTAATACATGCGAAGAAATTACTTTTAGAAATTAAGTAAATTGTGATGCAAAATAAAGTGTCTTGCTGAGAAAATTTGATCTTAACAGACAACGCTTCTTCGTCGATTTCTAGAAAAATTTTAGAATAGGGTATTTTAAAAATCAAATGGTTAGAGACCACGAAGTTTGACAATGCGTATTTAGTTTCAAGACTTATAATTAAGTACTTTGCTGATTATGACGATAGATGCACTATTTTAGTGACTTTGTTGGTAGTAAATTTTTATTTTAATGTAAAGAGTAACTAAAATTTATAAGTGAATAATGACGACATATACATAATAGTTAAAATATTAATAAAATCATAAGATTAAAGACGGAATCTTTTATTGAAATCGTTTGTGGTATCTTGATTGTCTCGCATTAGGACAGCGCGCATGCGCCGAGCCGCGCCGCCGACCGCTCTCCAATGCTAAGTCCAATTAATTGACAGGATTATCTCTGATTTAATATAATTTGTTGCTGTTTGCTTTGTTTTTGTCTCATGTTTACTCATTCGTGTTATTATAATGATATTTTGTTTGTTTCGCGAACCCTTTAAGATGTTATTTTAATAATGTCAACATTGTAGACTTTTTATCGTGTTGCATTTCTTGCTGCTTTTTTTTTCTTATACTGGAATTGCTCCTTCGAGTTCAAGTTGAAGCGAACTGAATTAGTCACATAGTTCGTTTTTAAAACTTATATATAGTTCTTATTGTTATTTTATAGTTCGTCGATCGCATTATGTTAACTTACTAATAAGACATTTTAAGAATAGTTTTATATTGTAATACATTCTGTTTTTAACAGTTTTACTGGAAAAGGATAAATTCACAAATATACAGTTTTAAATTCGTATTCGATTTACGCTTACTAATTATTGCAGTAGAGACAAATGAGAGGAAATCTTCTAGGAGCTTCACCCGCGTAAGGCTCTCAATCCTAGCAGTTAATCAGTCGTTGAGTCAATTAGCAGTCAACAAATCGTCGGGCTCTATGCGCCCGTCCGCTCGGATTCGAGTTCAGTTCGAATTAGCGTCGCTTAATCGCGACCCGCCGGGTCCGCTAGGTCCGCCGGGCTGCCGGTCTGCTGTGTCGGGGACTGAGCCGGCACACATCGCTCTGACATCCCTCGTTATTCATCCTGCCCCTCGCTACAAGATAACTGTTTATTGACCCTTTGTTACACTCTGATTCAAAGTTGCCGATTTTTAACGCTAGATGTAGCTAGGTTTAAGCCCGCGTCATCTTTTTTTGTGAATTTTTAAATCAGCGCTTGACCACAATTCCACCTATAGTTAAGTGGTAATGTGGCCGAAGGATGGTACTTGCTAATTAAATAAATATCCATTCACCCTTCTCTTGAAGGTACCCATATTATGATTTGTTGGGAACATTGACGCCGGAAGCTTCTTCCATTCTTTTGTTGTGCGCACGAGAAGAGACTTCTCAAATTATTTCGTACGAATCCGTAGCATGTTAACTGTGTAAGGATGGAAACCAGCTGACTATACTGGAAATCATCTATAACATATGTCCGCAAACATCGGCAGATGGAATTCAAAAGACAAAGTAAAACCTCGATTGCACTACACTATCGTTAGCAAACACATCTCTAACCTATTACAATTGATATCTTGTATTTGGTTTTATAAATATAAATTAGGCAAAAATCCACAAATTGTTTAATTAGATATTAAAAGGTTATTTGTGGCTTGGCATTGAATACGCGGTATCAAAAAGTACCCCGCAACAAAATACAGAGCACGCAAAAATATGACCAGTATTTGAATAGCAAATCCGTTTACAAACATTTGGCACGGTGATTGGTGACGTTGAGACACAAGCGTGATTGGATCCTCTATCATTAATTTCAACGAAGATCAAACGAAGACCGAGGGTGATATTTATCAAGGATATTGAGAATTATTTTAATCAAATCAAATTCCCTTCGTTGTAAACAAATGCTTTTGATTAATGAGATTCGCGACAGAGCTCGCAGACGTTGTGATAAAACACCCGCGCACCCAAAATTAATGGTCATAAAATGAACTCTTGTATCCGAGAGATAAAGATGCTGAATGCCTACAATCTTCCATGATTTTTCTTCGCCTTGTATTATGAAAGATGATTCCTTAGATCGCATCTGGTGATTTTGTACATTTATTTAGAGGCCGGAAATCGGGCGGGAGTAATTTCGCGCCGTTAGTGTTTCGACGAGCGCAGATATTTAGATTGTCATGGCGACGAGTCATTAATAACGTTAGAATTTTGATTTTCAGTAGGCTAATATGCAAAGGGCGTCGCGCAAAGGGTGCACAGTCACGGCATGGCAGTCGGCCCTCCGCATACCTTCCGAGTTTGTCGCCGATGCGGTCCTTCTGGCATTTTATGTAGCTCTTTGTACTTTGCCCTTTTACCCTAACTATTCGGATAGTCCTGTTGGTGAACCGAACTATTCGGTTACTGTACCTTTGATATGTTTACACACTAAGTATATTTTTGTCAATGAAAACATTGCAGAGACTTTTAAAACGAACGCACTAGCCTTCGTAAAGTCATAAAATGTTGGTAACATTAATTTGTAGCAAAAAGATTAGAATAGACTTTCTTACATAATAGTTTATTTTTGTAAGTCAGTCTCACCTCAAAGAGACTAAGCAAGCATAACGCGAGTGGGGCGTGGGTTGAGGGGGGGAGGGGTGTAGCGGCTGACATTGTTACAACACAAGTTGCAGCGTCAGCTAATATTAATCTGGATCCGGCGGCTGACAGCGCAAGTCAAATTTCTCATCAAAAATAAGAATTAATGGCGAGCAGCATTAATCATTAGCTGGCAAACGGCACGAGGTGTCCGTATCCCATTATTTTGCATTACTAATGATATGTACACAGCGATAAGGGAAGCTTTAGAAAAATATCTCTTATAACACCTCCCTCGATTGATTGATTTGGTTCCGACGCGGTTAAGATAATGCTATTATTTGCCATTTCTGAACCTACACAGAGGTATTCTTAATGTGGTTTTTGTAAACATTCTTGTGATAGCAATTCGCGTTTGTAATTCATATATTTTTTGTTTCGATCTTTTAGAAATTAAGTGTAAATGTGACGTAAATTAACGTCACTTATTTTGACATGAAAACAGTTAAAATACCTAAGCTAAGCTCACTACGACTTATTCACTGTTTGCTAAAGCATGTTTTTTTATTCTTTATCTTACATCCACGTTTTAATTTGGATTAGAGACTATCTTACTAATATTATAAATGCGAAAGTTTGGATGGATGTTTGTTAGAGTTTGCAGCCTAAACGGCTGAGTGGATCTTGATGAAAAATACAAAAGTAAGATGATAATCTTAAATGATCATTTTAAAAATAAACAAAGGCATATGCCGTGGAAAAATGTCGCGACCGCCCGCTAGGCAATCAATTACTCGCCTTCACTCAATAATTTTTAATAAGTTCGCAACACTAATCACTTCCTCTGGTGAAGGCGTGACCGTACTATTCATAGAGGTCGCCTGCATCGCTGCCACTGACAGAAGATGTCACTTTTCCTTTAATTATACCTCGACCTCATTTCTTCGCGCCCTATTAGTACGCATCAATCAATGTTGCCAATACCTATTTTTTACCCTGTAACTCGACTGTTTTTTCCGTTGTTGGGTTTTTGTTTACGAAGATTTTTTTAAGTGTGGAATAATTTGATGAGGTCCGCCACCCGACTGTGTTGGATGCGGACGATGCTCATTTGTCATCGTCTTGTCATTTCTGCATTTCTTTCGAACAGTTGAATCTCTCAAGTAATTATGTAAGTTTTTAGTTGACTTTTTCCATTTTAAATTCCATTTCGTATACTTTTAGTGGTATCCAATGGCAAATATAACGCAATACAAGTATTGTTTTAACAGTAGAACAACTTGTCTGCAAAATTTTAAATACATTTGTTGAAACAAATTATCGCAGTGTTTGAAAAAGATATGGCCACATTTTTGCGTTTGGTCAATGAAAACCCCCGTAGTTAAAAGCTTGTTCATTTAAATTACGCATAATTTTCGTGGTAATAATTCGAAATCATTGCAAAATACGGTTTGAATTTTGTGTAGCAGAAAAACTATGAATACGAAATAAGCGCGTCATGTTAATACGGACATCGATGGGGTAAATCAAATATGTGAATGCACAGATCAAAAGAATTCATTACAATGTGTAAATCACAATTTGCATGTGGCGCAGGCGGTCATGAATATGCATTCCGCACCCGCCCGCTGCCTACCTCGGCAGTCCTGCGTGCGTCTAGCCTGACAGCGCAGTTTGTTTGTTTGTACCTATTCACTGGATGGTGCTTAGTGCTTATGCTTTCCTTCTCTCTCTGTAAATATATCATTTTATAAAATAGAAGGAAAGTATAGTCAGATACATAACAGTGGCCCGCTTAGTAGAGCCTTCTCCCGAATGGGCCAGCTTGTCCGATGCAATACCACGACCACACAGAAAACAGTGAAGTGGGAACAATTCCGCGTTTCGTCTGATGAATGTGCATGCCGGAAGCCTGTATTTATTCCCTTATTCTATCCACACTTTTGTACAATTCATAATCTACTTTTAATATAGTATAACGAGTATAATGTATTATGAGTAGATTTATTTGTAATAAGATAAGTTTGTTTAGTACTACTTCTACGACTTTAATTGTGGTTTCGTATCTATAGAACACATAATACGCTTAAGCCTGTTGCTGTTTAGTTTTAACTTACTTGAAATTGGAGAGAGGCGAGTACTAAACCAGAATAGAACGCGCCCCCAACAAACTGCTGAGTGAGCATTCAGTCGGACACTTGCCACTCCTCGCTTTCTGACCTTTTCCCGTTGTGTTATGCAAATTAAAACTCGCGGGGAATCAGAAACGCGAATAAAAAGTGTTCTAATGTTTGCCGCTGACTCCGCACCGTGTGTGAGGGCGCATTAATCGCGGGAAACGATACGAACAGTCCTTCAACAAGCTGAAGGTTCCTCTGAGTTTTTATAATTTGCCTTTTATGGCAAAAATCCAAGTACTAATGAACGATCCAATGGAATCTATCAATAACTACATACACACTGTTTACTAAATTGCAGAATAAAGTTAACGTATTGTAGTTTTAATTAAAACTCGTTGTTTAATCAAATACAATAAGTACTTACTTGTCTCGCGGCCACACGAGCACATCGCAATTACTTAACAACCGATGAGTTGTGTGAATCGCGGTATTATATTACGTATGCATAATTGATTGAACATAAGCAAGGGTCATCAAACGGAGTCAACCATCGGATGGCTAAATAACCGCATTCAACCCTACGCCGCGGCCCACAAATCAAATGTTTTGATAGCGCGCCGGGTATTAACGAGACAATTTGATTGCGGACATATCCCAGCCAAATTGCTTGTAAATTATATTTTCTGTTTACTTTCCGCCAAACTCCCTGTTGGTACGTGACGGCCGGTCCGTGTTCGCAGCAGATGTGCGTTTCTGCTGCGTTAATTATCCGATTTGTTTACTCGTTTTTTAGAAATGTTTGATGAACACATTTTCATCGATATATTTAAACTGTTGTAACGTACCGTCGTCTTGTTATATCTCGTATAATAATTTAATTACACTCGCACGTCTGTACCGGCTCTAAATGTAGTCATAACAATTAATTCTCTTTCTAAATATATTTTATGTTCACTGTTACTATCTTTATTATTTTTGTTCTTATTGTCATATTCAATGTCAAAGAGAATCTTACTAATGTTTGTTAGAGTTTGCAGCCTAAACGACTAAATGGATCTCGATAAAATTTGGCATAGTTGTAGAGGATAGTCTGGAAAAACACATAGGCTACTTCTTTTGTTTTTTTTTAATTACACGCTGACGAGTCCTGTGAAAGCTACTAAAGTATAAATTTTCGAGTACTTCTTTTTTTTACTGTAGTTTTTATTTTTATTTGCAATTTAAACGATAGATATCAAAGCATTTGTATTGATCATAATCATTACGTGAAAGCTTTCGTTAGTAATAGGATATTTTATAGATGTATAAAAAGCAGAAGTACTTTGTAGCAATAAGCCTTCACACGTACTGTTTATTTTAAAAACCACTTAATTTTTTATAATTCATACAAAATATTAATTAAACATGCAACAGTGTTTTGTTTTAGAATGTACTCATAATAAAGTCATGTTAAATAATAACCGCTTTAATGAGTTCATAGCTTATCCGTAGAGGTTGTTAATTTTATCAATGGAGTGAACAAAACTATGATGGATGCGGTCTCAGCTATCGGTCTGTAGTCGAAGATAAATCACCATCAAACCTTAAGATACTATCTCACTGACAGATGTCTTGATTTATACTAATGTTTTTTAAAATCTCCCACACTCGATCTTCCTAATTTAATTAATAGATGACGAAAATTAACACGTTCTCAAATAAGATGTCAACTTTTGATAAGACAAGATTTGATTTTTAAAGCAGTAAGGGATTATAACAACTTTTAATTACATTGGAAAGTAACATTTCTAATTCTACAGTCACATACAAGTAGTTGAAAAGAGGTTAATCAATAAGTTATTTTATAAATGTAAGGCAACATGTTTTCTGAACGCTACTACTTACAATAAAAATAAAGCCTTAACTACAATCATTGTACAAAGATATTCTCCGTAACCACGTTCGAATCCACAGAAATGTATTTATCACCGCAGAAAAATAAAATGTTCACGTCCATTTACCATTATCGTCTCGTTGGTAAGATGTTGCGGTCGAGGCGAGCCATTACATCGATCGTGGTCATTAGCCATGCGACTTCGACCGGCCAGTCGGCGGTATGTCGCTCTCAAGGCTTTTCAATCGTCCAGACTCAAGAATTTACTCTATTCCACGTCCGACTCGCTCCAAGATGAGGAAGGGTGTGTCGCGACGCATTAGCCACTGATCGAATGGGATGTGTGTCGGCCGAGTGAATTTTCTGCGGTGAATGCGTGCGTTAGCGTCGAAGCCTCGCATATGCAGACGCCGAAACGTTCGTCTAGAATTACAGATACAATATTAAAACGATAAAGTAAAATAAAAACGTAATAGGGTAATATAATTCGTTTCCTCCTAAGGATTACAATAGAATTAAACATTATCAAAGAGCATTGCCATTACGAATAACGGTAATGTCCCTAAAAAGTCGGAGACTACGAATTGTAGGAGCAATTTTGCATAATTATCTGTCGGAGCGCAGTGCCGCTGTGCCGAGAGACAGGCGTCGCTTTGCCGCTTAAATCCTAATAACATTGCGCGGACCCGATCGGAATCTCGTTACGCTACTGTAATCTGTTCCGAGTACCGACAACACACCAACTTGTTTCGACACATTTCATTGATAAGTTTAAAGACGCTTCTCTATGTACCTAAGCTGAAATTTCCAGTTGACTTCAATTAATTGAATTTGTCATTTCCTAATCGTGTTGATACCCTATATGTATTTTTAATTATTTGTGCTTACATAAATTGCCTCACTTTAAAAATGATGGAAACGTGTGTATTGAAGTGTACGTATAAGTGTAGTTTATACAACAATTAAGAGTAATTAGATATCTAACAATATAAAATGTAGATTCATTACGCCATGGTAATATATAGTTTTAAAATTGTCAGCCTATCGTAACAAAATGTAACATTTATTACTGTACAAAAAAGGAATATTAAATAGCGACTTCCTGAAGTGTTCATCACCGCGCCACCGCGATTTCTCGATCACTTAAATCTTGTCACGTACTTCTAATATCGTAATGAGCTCTAAAGCCTCGGAGACATATTTTATTTCCTCGCAGACACGTTTTATATTTCATTCCACGTTTCATAAGCGAACTTCGGCGGGCCCTCTCTGCGTTTGGCGGCCGTAATGCTTCGCTCGCTTAGTGCACTTTTATTACGGTATTAAGTGATGTAATTTTTTTCATATTATGTTATTCAAATTTAAATAACTGTCTCCGGTCTCCCCCGCGGGGGTCCTGTTCACAAACGATTCTTCTATGGCCCCCTTAAAATCTGGTTACTTTCGTTAGACATTTCCGTTTAGTACAATAACAGTGTGGAGCGGCAGGATATTTTTTTTGTAATTAAATTAAATTTAAAACAATGAGGTTAATTGCTACTATCGTCAATCACATACATCTTTAATTTGAATAACAAATGTTGTTTAGTAATTCAATTCAAAGACACTTTATGTTTTAGACGTAATGTGTTAGTATTTCAAAAGTCACACGAACAATCTTAAAATTGGTAACGTAGTACCTCATCCAAATATTATTTCACAAAATACATATGTTAAAGGAATTATTTAAAAAAACATTATTAGCGACTCTACGCATTTCCTCGTCCTAAACTTGTAGAAGTTGTGCGGTCGCAATTTTTACAAATGACACGGTGACGTTTATGCAGAGGGCGCGGCGGTCGCAGGGCTGCGGGCGGCGCGGCGGGGGCGACAAGTCATCATGTTACATCTTCCTATTATTTTTGCGTTCCTCCGTCCTACTTCCGCTTTAAGTGTTTCCTCCTTGTCATACGATATTGATTGCCTAATTTGCGTCCGTTTTGCTACCTCTGGTAGGGTGGTCAATTTCTTGTTTATTGTCAAGATATTAGTTTGAATTTGTTAAGGTAATTTATATCGGGCAGAAATGTTTTGGTTTTAAAACAGTCTAATTTTTAAACCCAAATTGTAAAGCGCATCGTTCCTACAGGGTGAACATAAGACAAGTTATCTATATCTAAGGGAAGTTTTTACTTGCAACGGCCCCTTCCGCTACTTGTATTTTCTTTGTAATTTATTCCATTTCTCCCCCACACATCGGCATCGGCCGCTGATATTTTTTATTCGATTAGTAAACCCCTAAGGTGTTTTTAGCCTTTTTTCGCTCGATTTTCTTCGAAGCTTTGTTGACTGTTAGGGAAGTTACAATGCTCATTTCTTTTGGATGACTGAGCTTATTTTTATTTTTCCGCTATAACTGCATATTGCAGACCGTGAAATGTAAACATATTTAATCTTTTACCTAATCTTTTTTAAACAGTAGTTAATTTCATTTTGAATAATGTAAGCTGTAAAAACTATTATATGTTAAATGAACCACAAAAACATTCTACTATTAATTTACGGCGTGCTAAAAACAAAGTAACACAATATAATGTCAATAGATATAAAGCTAATTGATGGAGAAAGTTTTGTCAATGTAAGTTAATCTACATTCATTACAAATCAATAGGCAATAGACATTAGGCGTGACCCCCTGTTTCCGCAAACCGCACTACTTACACACTCGATTTGTGTTGCGGGGACGACGTAACTGTCTGGGCTAGAGGAGAAAGGGGCAAGGGGGGTACGAGAATAAGAAACTTTTTGATGGATCGGACGGAGTTTGTTTTGCATGTGAGTGATATGTCTGAAATAATAAATGTTGAGGCGTCGACGCTTCCTCGGCTCCCCTAGCTGAGGGTTCGCTAAAACGATTTTTGATTTGGGTGTCAAGCAAATGTTTCACGCGGCGGCGCTCGCCGGAT
Source organism: Papilio phestus (assembly GCA_018231625.1). Lineage (NCBI taxonomy): Eukaryota > Metazoa > Arthropoda > Insecta > Lepidoptera > Papilionidae > Papilio > Papilio phestus. The sequence continues at coordinate 3,655 of DVQH01001171.1, read as the reverse complement.
TTGATTTTCTTAATCGATTCTTAAATTTATCTGTCTCTATTTGTATTCATGTTTGATTACATTTTACAATATCGGTTTATAATCGAAGCGACGACGTAATTTACGTGTAGTTCGCGTTAGCTATGTAAATGGAGGACGGCGTTATCCAAAGCTCTGTTTAATACTTACCTAGCGTAATCAGATTATGCATACAAGAATGGTTCGAACCCGCTGCAGCGGTATTAGGCTGTGAACGGTTCAGAATTAACTAATCACTGCGTGCATCGGCTTTGGTGGTAGATTGGAGCGCATTGTCCTCGCGCGCGCCTCCGGAATATCTGTTTAGGCCACCAGCCATTCTGTAATGAATATGGCCGCCGTTAACAAACTGAGTTAACCGTCATAATTAAGTCATTGGAACATTTTCATTATCTAAACACTATAATGTTATCAATGGACTTTACACACCTACAATAGCTGTTGCTTAATTATTTATAAATGTCTATAATACCATAGAAAAAACTTTACTAGAATTTCAAATAGGTACACATTTATTACCACTTATAATAAAACTTTATTATCGCTGTGGTAAAAATCGTCTTATTCGATATCCCCTTCTAAGTATGTTCTATTGTAGAGATCTACTTCCACACTTCACACCTTAAAAATTAATTTATTGTCATTGTTATTTGTATTGTGAGCCTTCCTGATATCATCGACAACATTAACAACTTTACGATGATAGAAAATAAAATGAAGGAAGTGGAAATAATTTATTACTTTATTGATAGAAGCCTTATCTATTGTCCGATCCGGGTTTGATGATTCGATCATTCCATTCCGATTAGTTCGGGATACAGAGACCTTATCCGATTACAATTAAATAAAAATAAATTAGTTTGCTTGCAATATTTCAATAGATATAGCGGTATTTTTTATTAAAAGGATAGATATAAATATATTCATGATCAAATCAACAAGTCTATGCGCCTTTTTTCAACTTGACGAAGTTCGCCAGTTCCCGGGCTGTGTTTTTTTTATAAAAGTTAGAAGAAATTATTTACATATTAATGGTCTCGGAAATGAAAAATATATTAAATTCAAACGGAGCATCGTGACTCGTCAGTAAAGTACGGAACGACTCTATTTCGAGGGTTACCACAGAGTAACACGTTGCACAGACAGTTCAAACTAATGAATGTTTTTGTGCTTTACATTTTTAAAATTGTCTGTGCTTAGTTTTTTTTTAGTTTTCATGCTTTAAAGCATTGTTTTATTTTCTTAATGTGATACCATATCATAAAAACTATCTCTCTAATACAATATGCATTTAATTCAGGTATGGTTAAACTATTTAAAAAAAACTGTTAAGGTGTACATATCTGACGAAGTCTTTTAATAAGAAACTTAAAAGACTTGAGGTTCAGTAAACTAGGTAAGCATATAGAGTGACAAGTAATATGTCAATACTATTTTACCACAATTATCGCAAGCCCAAAATCTTTTATTTAAAATATGGCGCTAAATGAAAAATCAAGGTATATTTCCACTGGCACTATAACATCTTTTAAATGTTCTGTCTATCAAGTCATAACTCTACATTCCACAAAAGGGTTTCACGAAGGCTTAAAACAGCCACTTATTATGTATGTTACATTTCACTTTCAGACGTCATTTATATTCAAATGCTCAAAAGGCATTACTGCGCAAAAATTGTAGCATTAACCCCCACCCCTTCACCCCTTTGAAATGAGCGAAATTGGTTTCGACAAGTAATTCATTTTTCAGAATCTGCTTTTATTCATGAATTTTCATAGTCATTTCTGTATTATGTGCACGATGTTTTACCGAGCCGGGGCTCGACAAGATTCTCAACGTGATTATTTCATTTTTATTGACAGTTAATGGAATAGACAATTAATTGGTTTATTATGATTACAAAGAACGATGAAGTACATTTGACGGTTCTAGTACTCCTATGTACAATTTTATATGTATTCAATAACATTATGTCTTGACTTTTTTTTTACTTTACCGAATACCCGAAATATGAATTAGACATCAAAAGTCGATCAAAACTTTAATAAATACAAAGTGAAACAGAAGCATTCGGAAGTCAAATAAGTCACAATGGGAAGAGAGCCGCGGAATTAGGGTAGCGGCTGATCCCCATACAAAATGATTACCCGCGCCTTCTTCATTGTACACAAAGAAACTCAGCGGGACTCCCTGATATTATACTTTCGCCTTTGAGGTAGCTCCACAACTCAGTGGGTAGCATACTTTATGGTTTCCAATGATAAAACTGTTTGTCTGTAGTTTTATTTGGATTCGTATCGGGATGCCGTCACTAATTTAGTCTTGTTTTTTTTATTTCTTTAACGATCTTCGCATGAACAGTGTTAATGTGGCATTGATTTATGTTGGGACTTGTTATATTTTATACGAATACAAAGGATAGTGAGGTAGAAAAACAAATGAATTTGTTATGGTGTTAATAAACAACATCAATCAATTAGACGATATCTGCCAGCAAAGATAAGGAAGGAAAAAAGTTTTTTTCGTTCAATACTGATTTAATCATTTAATTATTCAATTGAACTAATATAATGAAAAGTATAGTACACAAATCTATATGTTACATATCTGTACTGAGATATACGCTGCAAATGGCAACAGTAGGAGCACGGTGCAAGCTCGTGCGAGGTGCTCGTGTAATAACAGAAGACGGGAGCGCAAGCCTCGGGGCGACGCCTTGCCAACGCACCACGCGGCTAGGCGCACTTAGCATTACATCTATCAATCAAAATATCTATAACTTGAATGCATTATGTTAACTGAATATTCCTTCGCGGTACAGTAAAATGTATTTCCTAAATCTAAGTGAAGAAATAATCGTATCGCTTTTTATTTAGCGTTTGTATTTGTGATGCATTAAAATAACTGAATGGAGTTTCATATTCAGCAACAGATGAAATAATTAATTTTGGATTAGATATTACATTTATCATCGTGAAGCCAAGACAGATAATGGTACTATATGAAACATTATTAAATATATTTATTGAACAAGTTTAGTTATTAAAATGATTGATTACTTTTGTTTTCTATGTAAAATCATTCTGTTCTTTGCAGGTTGCGCGATGAGCGAGGCGACATTGAACGTGTTATAGCGATGGACAAAGCCCGCGAAGGTTCACACAATGGTAAATATGAAATATTTATCTTATATCAATAAATTATGGCTAAATATTCAAAGGCCTTTACAACTACAAGAATTCAACAATAACCATGTATCAGTAACTATGCTCTAATCATCTCACAAATAGTTTATATAGTTATAGAAAATTAGAAAAAATCACTGGATTTCTGATCGTTAAAATGACCAAGCAGAGCTTTTGCTGCTAACTTATTGTTATCCTATGAATGACGACAATTTCAGAGGAGTTGCAAAAGTCAGCTCGAATCAATTTGAGTTTGTTTTTCCTACAGGCTCTTCCCCAGGCCACAGTCCTGTACTGAACTTGTCCAAATCTGGGTCTGGAGATCGCGACCGGCAAGAGAGGGTAGATCGTGACAGGCAGGAGAGAGTCGACCGCGACCGGGGAGAGCGGGGCGAGGGGTCCGCCAGCGGGAGGAGCTCTGCCGCCTCTCGCCGCACCCCGCAACCCCCGCG
>DVQH01001170.1:0-14258 GCA_018231625.1 Papilio phestus | reverse complement strand
TAGCGATATAAGGCTTATCTTTTACTGATAATCTTTGGAATCGAAAGGGTTAAGGCCCCTCCCAATCATATAGGGTTGTAAAATATATATACGTTAGCATTAAAAAAATAAAAGTACAATCTGTTGGTTAAGTTTAGAACACCCCAAATTGTATATTTTTAAAAATTTCTACTTATTGTCTCGACTATACCAAGTTTAACTGTTGAGTGCTGACTTGGCTCATTGGCAGCGTTGTAGAGGTATTATGTGTATGAAAAATAATAGCCACTGTAAAAAAGTGTTTAGGTGATTGAATGATAGGTTGATGTGTTACAATTTTGACTTCGAAACTCATTGGTCAACTCGATTGCCGATAGAATATCCAACTGAAGGCATCGAGTTCCGCAAACAGGAAAATATGTGGAAAATTTAATTTTCACGTTACTTGACTTGCCAGTTTATACCTCATAACGTCTTCAAATCAATGTTATAAACTGACAGTATTTCTAACAGTGCAAGCTAACAGTACTTATAATAAATTAAGGTTGTATTGAATTCAATCCAGGGCAGGCATGTTTCACTAGATTCAATAATAATAGTATGAAAACTTATTATCTGTCTCATATGATATCTACTATACCAATTTGTGAAAAGTATATAAAATCACATCAAATTAGATAGTAATTCGAGTAAAGTGTTTTTATTGAAAAAAAGGTTGACAAACAAATTATCATCAAGTTGTTTGGTGATGATAATCAGCTGTGAGAAACTCCTCGACACCTCGTTAGAAATTCTTCTTTTGTTTGTCTGAATATTTTAAATTGCAAATCCTCTCGTCTAGAGGTGTCACTTCAGTTTGCCCATTTCTCACCGATCCACTTTCAGTATCTAAAGTTGAAATGGAAAGTTTGTGCTTCTCACTGTGAATTGAGGAAGCTATGAAGAGAATGAAGATGCAACTGCTGGACTTGATTTAAATTTAAATGGTGATGCCAAAAACGAGTGCAGCACTTCAGAAGGTAAAGAAGACTAGAAATTCCAGTCAGTATACAACAATCGGGCATATCCAGTAAAACTGGGAAATGTCGTAGGTTTGGCAAACGAACCGGCCCGTTATTAAATTTAAACAATGGTGAATTATTATAATTCTTTTTCTAGGCTTTACGGTCACTCTAATGGCCAAAGTTGACCGTTGTCAAGTTGATCTAAATCTAAGTACCATCAAGAACGCAGTCTCATAAACTCTATAAGACAAAAAAATAAAACGTTTTTCAAGAATTAACTGTACAACACAGCAATTGTCTGGAAATGAGGTGAAATCCTTCAATATTTTTTTATTACTAAAGCATTTCGAGAGTTGTAATGTTTTGTTTCTACCTTCAAAATACTTTGTTGCTTTTACTACCATTTAACAGGATATTTTTAGAGTTATACATGTATTTCTATAAATGGAACTTCAATATATAACCAATGTAAAATAAATTAAATCTTCCCTATATGAATGCATGCTCGACTATCCATTCCTTAATCATTACAAGTTATGTGAACTCAGATTCCAACAATCAAAGTGAATTAATGAAATTGTATCTATCAGATGAATTTATGGCTCGATCAGTTTGGGCAATGCATTGAACTGTATATATGTGCTACTAAGAGATGGAATAGTTGTGGACAGTGCCGTTTTCTCCCTCTCGTCTTCCTTCTCTCGCCTCCTCCTCTTCCCCTCCTTAAATTCTCCACCCGGCATTTGAGCGATGCACAAGCAAATTAATTCACTTGTCACTGTCAGCAGCTTGAAATAACAGCCATGTGTCGGTGTTGAATGCCAATTGCTGCGCAGAGTAGTACACTGGAGGGTCGGTGTAAGGCTCAGTGAAGTTTAGTAACTCACGACACCGTCAGCGACCACATGAACCAGATATCCGGGCCGCCTCTACATTTGCTACAACTCTCAGCCAAGCAGAGAAATCACTACAAATTATGGGCTCGTGCACTACACTCTCTTGCCTTGTCAATATTAACTTGGTTTCTTCTACAAACTTGTTTAGTAGTTGTTGTCTAGTTTTTAAACTATTTTTTTGTTATGATCTTACCAAGACATATAGAGTAGGTTGTTTGAGCTAAAAATGACATTTTTGTGTGAATATGAACACCTTGAAATTATTGTTCAGAATTTTGTCAATACCGGAACTGGAATTGGTTTATTTATTATAGCAAATTCTTCTGGGTTATAATTTATGTATAATGATTTTTTAAAATAAAAAAAGATATTAAGCAAAACATTTTTGAATTAAAAGAATGTGAACTAAACACGAGACTTTTTCAATGTGCAAACTGTGAGAATTGTGGAATAAATTATATTTTTTACAAGAGGCAGACGGCCCTCTTGTAAACAATAAATTATAAGCGTGACTTAGTCGATCTATTAACTCGCAAAAGAATGGTATGCGTGTGCATGTGTGCTTTTCATTGAGGACAATGTAGTACAAATATTGCGGTGACTTGAGTAACACTTGATTCAAAAGTGCGTGATGCATTGTTAGTACACCTGTGCGACAAGTTGCCGCGAGGAATCGCAATTAGTTTACATCAATCGAGTAGCAGTCCTTGACCAAAACAGTGTCGCACTACACCAACAAGAGAACGAGAGCATTTGCACAAAGACTCGGGATACACAAAGAACAAGATTGTTCATACAACCACTTCTAATTGCACTCATTTGACTTTAATTAACGAGTAAAACTTTCAAGAACTTGTGGGCCTACTGCTTTATGTAGGGATCGCAGGAAAAGCCAACCCTGAGTATTTACATAGAAGAGTTTCGGGAAGTTTCTTTGCTAAAAAGCAATACCTTGGTAACCAAAGTAAGGTTTTTCTAGAAACTTTTATTTAGGGTTGGCTTTTCCTGCGATCTCTACTTTATGCAACCTACAAAAACGTTGTTTTCAAGCTAAGTAGATTTGGAGGCTTGGCTTCAAAGATGGCATTTACCTGACTTCCCAATGTATACACTATGAAAACAGTTAAATCATTCTTGACCAAGATGACAAGACGAGGTAAACCAAGTAAAGAAACTTTAGCATATAAAGTAAACCTACTGATCGAGGTTTATGATTGGGGAAGCTTTACCTTCTTAACTAAAACTGAAAAGTCAAATTTAGATCCTTTTAATTGGTCATTAAGTTAAAATTTAAAAAACATACACTTGCTACGAATTTTTTGTGTTCTGCACATTTGCGACAACGTTTTTTATTAAATAAAATAATTTAACTAGTCTTGTGCCCGTTGTTTAAAAGTACAAGCAACACTCAATAATCGGCCTGCTCAAGAAAAGACCGCCATTATAATTATAAATCGCCATAGAGCAGGCGCACGCGTTATCTTTGGCCGCATTGTAAAAAGGCTACTTTGTACTGCCAAAGGTAGAGAACATTTTTGGTCATTTCTTGAGTGTTGCCTGTAGTCGAAATCAATTTTCCAAAATTCATAAGTAGGTAGAAATAGTGCAGACTTAAAATGTGAAAGTTCTAACAATGATATGATTTATATGTTAGATAGATATCAAAAAATAAATAAGAAACTAGTGAAATATGAAATATGTTGATGAGAAAGAAAGAGAGGGAGAGAGAGAGGGAGAGACTAGCCGCGGTACATAGCTCAAAGTAGACAAAATTTAGTGACGTACGCGCATGCTCTCTCTCTCTCTCTCTCTCTCTAATTTTGTGACAATCTTTTCACCAATGCCGCGTCACAAGGAGAATTATACATATATCAGATTCTCCAATAAAATAAAAATAGCATTTGGTTTCAATACCACTCGGTTTGGGCTTTAACGTTGCTGTTTATAATTATTGCTCAGGTGGTATTATGAAAATAGTTCAAAATACACATAAACTTCTGGAAGCAAAGATTACAACACCCCACACAAACACAGAGAGAGGGAGAGAGAGAGAGAGAGAGAGAGAGATTGTCTGGTTTAGAGTATACTGTTAGGTAAAAACAACATTCTTCGCTTGTTACGTCTTAAAAAAATAATCCTTGTGTTATTACTCCTAAGGTACTTTTTTGGTTGTTTTCAGTTTTCTTTTTTTGCCTTTCAATTATTCTTTATCTTTTCTTGTGTGTCTTGTAGCTTTAATCTCGATTAATTATTTAGATTTATTGCTATAGTGTCCCGAGAAAGTTTTAAGCTCATATGCACATGGTAAACGCCGCTTGTGGTGAGAACCGAGAAGATAAATGAGAAGAAAAGAAAACAACAATTGAAAATTCAACAACATGTATATAAAAGTTTCAAAATAACTAAATTGAAACACAGTCAATCAAGAAGATAAACAAATAAGTTCATCAATTCATGTATTAAACATCAAATAAAGAAAAATCTAGTTTACTTTTATTTGCAGTTTTTATTTATTTATAGCGTCGCTTTGCTTAAGCTTTTAAAAAATATAATATATAATTATAAAAAAAACATTTATATAGGTTTGGTAAGAGAAGCCAATCCTGGAGAACGTTACTTTGATAGTGCTTTTTAGCTAAGAAATTTCCCGAAACTCTCTTATGTAAAATTTACATTGTAAATACACAGGTTTGGCTTTTCATGCAATCCTTACTTTATATATTTTAGTATTGGTACATTCAACATCGAAATAATAACCTATTTTTATTTAAAAATAACATAGCAAAATGCAGTATAATACTATATACAATATTACATATATATATAATAAACTGCTAATACTAAAAGTGTGTTCTGTGTAATCAGTAGAAATACAAGCCAAACATTATTCAACAACTAGACCAGACTAGAGTAGACTTGGCGTAGGCAGAAGCAGTGCTTGATGTTAGCAAGCTGTGCTGCCCACCGGCCAGTGCTCACTAACCAAACAAGCTCACACACACACCAGCACACAGAACAAAACGTTAACCGACAGTAGCATGTTTCAACACTCTCTAAAGTCTTGATCAAAACAGGGAATCGAACTCAATTCCTCTGGGCAAGCACATGTCTGCATCTCTATGTTTGGTCTGACAAGTTTCTACACTAATAATCAACCTACAGAGAATGAATACGGTAATGAGTTTCACCGTAAAGTCTGGTAAAAAATATTGTGATTGGAAAATTGCATAATTTGCAATTCTCAATGCAAATGCAAAGAACCACAAATAAGTATGTTATTTTGTTGGTCAAGTAGTTTTCTAATCTTCGATGTCCCTATGTTGACCTTCATAATTTAGTTTCCTTCTAATTTAGGCAAAGACAGAGTTTCTTTGTGAGCGCGATGTAAACCGTGTTGGTGGTTAGTTTGTACAAGTACTTATGTAGGTGTTGCCGAAGAAGATTAGACAAGCACCACTTTAGTTTGCCTTTCTTCAGGAATTAATCTAACTAACTGACCACACTGTCACCTAGGCATTAAAAATGTATTATTCTGTTGTGTGGGGCAACAAGAAAAATGCCAACTAGACGGTATGGAAAAAGAGACAAGTGAGTGGTCAAAACAAAATGACCACAGTTTTTAATTTTCTTTCCACTGACTGAGCCCATCCACCTCCCGGGTTTAATGTGTTTACCGTTTAGCTTACTGTCGGTATGGCTTGTCATCGATGCCCGTGCCAAACAGAAGCCATAGAACAGAGGCAAACCATTATAGTCTACACTAATGGCATTGGGTTACTAAATAATCCTCAAATGCTTTTGCTCATGGCAACCTACACATCGCATAGTAGCAAAAGAAATTATAGCTAACCTAATATAATTAGTTTAAAACTAGCCTCAAATTTGAGTCATTCTAGTCAAAAATTTTCTTTTTGTAGTGATGAAATATGTTAGCACATTGAAAATATGCTTCAAACATATATACATGTCGGTGCTCCGGTAATTTCCCGGAAATACACTGGCCTCATTTTTTAAATATCTGGACCTAAAGTTTATAAAACATAGAGAGTTACTTAGCTTTGAATCCAGACAGAGATAAGGACCAGTAGAATAAGGCCAATGAATCGCACAATGGCTGGATAGCAGAGCATAGACCCGTTTTGGGTGAGATGGAATAGGCATCAATCAAGCTCATTTGCCTTAGGATTTCATCCCTAGTGGATTTTCCGTGCTACACAAGGCAAGTAGCCAAGGAGCATCTTAAAATGACACATAAAGCGTCTTTAACACATGTACGTTGCTTGGAAAGAGCCCCTTCGATAAGGAAAGCGCAACCTTATAAAACCTCAAGCCAGTCATCAGGCCCTCATGTTTTCCCTTATCGCACAAAACACTACATTAATGTATGACTCATTTTCTTGTAATCTTGCCACTCTACATTGGTTTGTTCGGAAAATTTTCTGGAAGAAAGGTAGCTCCCACATTAAAAGAGGTAATAAAAATTGGGAAGCATTATAGATTATTTTTTGTTGTCAATAAAGGCTTTAATCTAAAAGCTAATTTTAACAGCCAATTATAGATAGAACTTAAATCTTATTATTTTTAGAGCATCTATAGTCATTCATTCTATCTACAAAATGAATAATGGAAATTCTGTGTAAGCATAAGTTAAAATGTTGAAGTTTAAAACGTTTTTGAATTTAAAATAATTTACTTGCTCTTGTTACATCTGAAAATTGGTTTGTGGTGACAACACGAGACTCATATTTCACTAGAGTATCACAAATCCAACGCTTGTTTGCAATACATGACACCACACTTAGAAGTATTACCATCATCATAAAATGAATATTTTTCATGTAAATGAGCAATTAAAGTGCCAAGTAGAGAGAGAGAGAGAGAGAGAGAGAGAGAGAGAGAGAGAGAGAATAATGCATACCTATACATGAAGAAATTACTTAAATATTTTTCTATCAATTGATAATTTATTTTAAGAAAAGTTGTCAAACATGATAAACAAGAGTTAACAATAACAACAATACTTTTCCTTTAATAAGTTGTCCAAATAATTTGTTTATTTAAAAAATCATAATTTAAAAATTAGCATATTTTGTATGATAAAAATAAGATTTCAACATTAACCCTAATTTTATTAAAACATTGCAATTTGTTGTTTTCATTTATATCAAACAAAAAATTCTCTAAACACTTGTACAAGTAATAGCTTGATCAATAGCTTCACCGAGTAAACTGATTTTAAAATGAAGTTTCAATAAAAAAATATAGTAATTTATTTAAAGTCATTATTTACAAATACCAGCATTTATTTGTTGTGGACTACAACTTGTGGTCAAAGTTTGACAAATATCAAGCCTAGAGCTAAACGAAAACGAACTGAAAGTTTTGCACATGACCATCACCAGATGCAGTGTACTTCTTAACTAGTAGATCACTGAAATTGTATTTATTTAGCGTCTTACCTTTCTTATTAGATTATTGCCCGACCATTGCAACTGCGAATCCTCTCTCTCTCTCTCTCTCTCTCTCTCTCTTTCTCACTCTTTCTCTCTCACTGATTTACTTAGAATCACACGTTTTTTATGCTGCGCGTTAAAAGCAAATTTAATTTTAACAAGACCAAGACGATTTTTTCGTGTTTCCGAAAATTTAAGCCATGAACAGATACACGCTACACGCTACAAAATCGACTAAAAGCTAATTTTTAGTTCTGAAGTTAGTTCGTATGTCTGTTAGTTTTCTATAAATTTTATTTCTATTTAATTTGATTTTACTCTCTCCCTTTCTCTTCATCCCTAGAATTATCTTGCCTTTAAATGACTTTGGCTTGTTCAAAAGCAGCAACAACGGGGTGTCTTATTGAGTGTCGTAGACCCAGTTGCGACTCTTTACCCTAATTCAGGGAGAGAGAGAGAGAACAAACTACTAGGCAAGAATTATTGATCGAATAAGCAAGCAAGCGAAGCGCGCAAAACGTCTCTATTACTAGTAGCACTCGAACTGGTTAATTTTGATAGACTTGGATGTGCCATTTGTTTCGGACCATTTGCCAACATCAAAAACTCTGCTCACCCCTACGTAGCCTTACATTCGCAAGTGAGATTAATGGCAATAAAAATATAATATACTCATTTTATGTTAACTAATTAATTATTAGTACTAGTCAAATAGCGTGTCATGTATGTATGCAACAAACATGATTGTATTTTAAAAAAATAAGTTTTCAAAGCTGAATAAAGAGAATTATTGTTGTAAAAAAATAAATTAACTATAGCCGGTATGACCATTAATAATATTTTCTTCCACTTTTATTAGAGCTTATATGCACAAACCTGTGGTTGTCATTCGAACGCTATTGTGATAAATAATAAATTTTGCGCAATGCCACGCCATAGTCATGTATATTTAGATTCTACACTGACAAATTGTTCTTTTTTTGCAAATCAGATCTGTGTCGAGCAAGACGAACAATATGTAAAAACCTTTTCTTCATTCGAAAACAATATAGCAAAATTTTTTTATTTTCACATCAGGTCAGAGTGCATCAGGTTAGAGTGAGTTACAGAGCTTTAGGGCAAATGCTTCTTTAAAGTCTTTAAGTTCGAACTGAAGCTCGCCATATCTTAAACGTGCTTTGATCTTTGAGTGTTCTTCTTGTAAATCATCAGTATCATGTTGACATTAGTAGTTGACAAAGATGACAATTTAGTTTGGCCTTGATCAGCAAACCCATCATCACTTCATAGATTGTCTAAGCATAAAAAGGCACAAGTTTACAGTATTACAGGGTATATCTTTTGTGTTTGTCTTGCAAACACATTTAGGAGCTCTATTCTCCACTTTTCCACTCTTTCAATTATACCTCCTCATCTATTTTTTCTCTCGCTAGGTTTAACTGTGTAATCAAACTCAAATTAAGGCTGATGTTAGGGTACAATATTTTGTTTTTGTTATTGCATTGTTTCGTTTTTTATAATACAACTCAGTTCAGCGATTGCGTAATAAAATGGCATTTTTTCATTTTTTCTCATACTCGGTAAATGACAATCTATCGCAATTTAGCACAAGTTGTGCCTCTTTTATGTGTTTTTATTTGCTTTCGCATTGTTTCCATCCCGGAACCAATCCATCTTGCACTGTCTTGCATAACGCCGCTTTTTCTCTTTCCACTCTAAATTTTCAGATAACAGATGATATAAATAAAATTTAATTACAGTGTAATTTAATTTTTTTAAAAACTTTAAACAGAAACCTGATTGATTGCATGAGTAGAGAGAAGAGCGACTCATTCATCTTGTTAGTGGCTAATTTGGCTCAAGCTAGAATATCTCCTGTATCATCATCTGGTATGTGAGTGTGTACCCCTCAAATTAATTACCCCTCACGCGTCCCATCTGGGTGTCTGCTGTGTTTGTTTGTTTGGTTGCCATTGTTGTTGTTGTTGCCAGATGCCATTGAGCAGTTCGATTTCCAAATTGTTCTTTGGCTTAACTTATTTCTGCATGTTACTCACCCCAAACATACTATGAACAAAGTGAAAGCAGATCTGAAGCTATAGGACAGCATCTCAGTTGGTTTACATTGCCACTGCAATCGCCTATTAGCGCACAAAGTCATTTTAGGGTCTTTCCCGTTACATCTTTCTCTTTCTCTGCATTTCTCTGCCTTCTTTCTCTTACGTAATTGCCTCCTGAATCATCATCGTCGATGAGTGATTCGGAAGAAAATCGTATACCAGCGTTTTTACTAGCGATTTTTCCTATCATCTCTCCCTTTTAACGATAAAGAGATGGAAAACTCCGAAAGGCACAAAATTCCATTTACTAACCATATACCCAAATCATGATGTTTTGAGATTTAAGCATAAAACAAGCTCTAACCTTGGTATATGTCATACGCTAATCTTTGGTTAAGGTTTAAACTGACCATCAGAAATAGAATTATTTTACTTAGCTTTTAAGATCTATAGTAGGATTATGTGTTATATTTTTGTGATTTAACAAATTCACTAATCAATTATTTTGAATTGAATATTATTTCAACAGCTTGAATACATTATTGGAAAGAAAAAACAATACAAAAAGCAAATGAAGCGCAATATGTGAATGTGGTTAACTACACCTATGCCAGATTGTAGCTATGAGAATGAGAATCGAAGATAGAGTTATGGAGGTGTGGTGCGCAGAGCAGAGACAGATCGCTTACATAACGTACCATGACGATTCGTCGTCTTCTGGCATCGTCTTGCTCCTTTTTGCGTCGATTGTTGCTCATCGATGCCAAACGACCCTGTTTGGAGACAACGAACGCGATCTTGATATACAGAGTGCAGGTGATGCTTAGAGGAATTCTGCAAGATTTCAACACAAACAAAACAAATTATTAGCTATTAAACTGATTCTATGATTGATGTTTGACATTTTACCCTCCAAAAACTTATAAAACTAAAAAAATGGCACAATTTAAAGCAGTTTGACAAGTTAATTTGGTTGATGAAGGGAAGAATTAATCTAATTTAACCGCCAGTACTTAAAATGATGATGTGGCAAAACTAATCAGACACACGTGTCTGCTTGGTAAGATAACGTGGAATTTTACTAAATTAATTTTGAATTTACTACCCTTTCATTCCACTTCATCGCCGCTATCATCAATATTTCAACTACTGAAGCACTTCAACTTTTCCTTTCTTTTTTTTCATAAACCATCAGAAAATTGAACGTATCCTACGGTTCACAAACCAAACCTACACTCATCAATGCACTCAAGCTTTACTTTTTACTACAATTTACTTAAGGAGTTGTGTTTCTATTAATTTTAAAGAACAAAATTTTAGAGTGATATGTGGTTGGTTTTTAACAAATCACTTAATTACAATACTATAGGCGTGTAAATTGGTTTCAAGAGTTATATGCAAAAAATATAAGTGACAAATTCGATCAATAATGTTGAATATTTTTCATTAAATACAAAAAATTATGCATGTAATACTGACTAAGAATACAGATTTAATAGTTTAATTTAACATTTATAAATGTGTATTAATCGATTAATAAATTATAGAAATATTAAATAAATGCATTGATAAAGTTCCACTAACATTCGTCCAAATTTAATTTCATGGATAAAACAATATAATAATTAAAGTCACAGATATGTCTTGACAAAATAAACTGTATAAGAGTAGGAACTTTACTAAGAAAGATTTATTTGACACCGCCACAAGCATTGGCACCTAATATCTTAACTATACTCGGTCACGCAAACATTCCACAAGCTTTCCACCTTCCAACTTCGACAAATCATTATACGTCTTGTGTTGTCGATGCTTCCTCAAGCTCTTATGTCTTATCACTATCCCAACATTTTCTCCTTCCTACATCATCATATTCTCCACCCATTGTTCTATGTATATTTGAGTAAGAGTAACTGCCCTGGACATGGTTTGGTGGAATGGCACAACACAGTCAATTCTCATTTGAATGCAAGCACACCCATGCAAATTGATTTGCAAGTGATCAATTGGTCATTAGAGAAACTCCCTGACAAAACACCCAACTACACCTGCAGGCATGTTGTATTGTTTTATGTGTCGCAACTTGTTTTGTATAACTTTGATACGGATTTGATTCAAATCTAGACCACCTCTAGCGCTAAAGTGGTTACACTTTCTTTACCATCCAGCTTACAATCAATACCACATCGTGGCTTCCAAACATCAAAAAGCAAGAAAATGAGAGTAAATGAGAAAGAAAAGAAAGAATAAGAGAAAGAGAGAGAGAGAGAGCAAACGCGTAGAAAAAGCCAAATCGTATGTTAGGTTTAATCAAATCGCTATCTAAATAACATCGAGTTTGTTTCCCCGAACTCAAGTATGTGACATTGGTTGCAGCTCTCTTTCTTGACTTTGCTTGCGAAATTCAATTTTGTTCCTAGTGAGAGACACGCCGTGCGGCAAAACCATGTATTCAATTGACTTAATTTTGCCACTTCAGATGTCGATGTTCATATTTTCTTTCTCATTCTTCTTTTGTATTTCTCTTTATATTATTATTTTATTGTGTAACACCCCACACGTTGCCACTGTAACTAAATATACTTTTATTTTCTTTCATCTAAAGTTGCAACTTAGTTATTGTTTCTTTCTATGGATGTTACAGTCAGCAAAGAAATTCGCAACAATACTTTCTTTCACATTGATTTTTTGTTAAATGAATTATTGGAAGTGTCGATTGGTCGATTTTCTGGCAGTTGATGATTTTACAAGAATTCCCTAAAGTCAAACTTGAACGATACCATCTCATATCATGCCATTTTGTTATGAGCCATGGGAGGTTGGCCTCAAGTTATCAAAAGTTAACCATCATAACATAAATAACCTTATTAGTTATTCTTGTCTGATTACATACTATACTAAAAGAATCTACTCACCAAAAAATGTCACTGCATTTGGAGCGCAATCGCAAACAACAACAAAATACAAAATAATCTGCTGACTTATGGATGTGTATGCAAATGTGTATTGTTTTGGAGTCTTGTTTGGTGGATTAACTTTCCACCAAGAAGATTTGGAATTTAAATGACTCATGACATGCAAACAACAAAAGAATATCTTCATCACTCAGAGTTACTGTTGACTGTTCTTCACTCCGAATCTAATTGGTCTCAATGGAGTGAGCTTGACTATAATTGTCTGGTACGTCGACATCAACAAGCCACAATGCGAGTCATTTGAGGTCGACGGGTTCTATTTTCCTATCCAAATTAACACAGACTCATAAGTTCCCCATAAATAAACTGGTTTATTTAATGAATTTGTTTGCATTAAAAATTAAGTAATTTTTTGCTTTATTTTCCCAGAAATTTATCTAATTGTATATTAGCTTTTGGAAATTATAAAAATTTATATAAATAATTCTTTTTTGTTAAAAAAATGTTGATTTAAGGTTGACTCTTAGGCTATCAAATTTTGTCGATTATGAAATCGCACAATTGTTGCCTCAAATAGACTAACAATCAGTCTGAATAACATTATACATTTGCAAACTTGAACAAAAGGAAACCCAATCAAATGATCAAGCGAACACACTGATTCAGAATCAGAACCATGCTTTCCAATCATGTGACATTGTCCCAGGAGAAAATATGCCATACAGCCTAATATATGGTTGCCAGGCAGGATATCAAGATTTGCGAATAGGCTTTCGTATTTTCCCCATAAAACTTCCACATTTGCATCTCACTATCGTCATTATTACTTAATGAGTATCTGGTGGTAGCATGACTTGTTAAATATTTGTGTTAGAAAAAACATACAGTCAAAGTTTACTCAGGTTATGCATGATGAGCCGAGCTAATTTCCATCGACGACTCGACCTTTAATTTTTACTCGAAAAATTAGAAAAATTATTGGGCTTTCATTAATGACAAATGTGTATAAAAAGATGATTTAACTTTAATATGATTGATTAATTAACTGTGAATATAAAGCAAAAATATTTAACTTTAAAAATTAGTTAAATTATAATAATTCTGGACCGGAACTAAACGTTTAGGCAAATAAACATAATTTTAGAAAGACAATGCATAACTTGGATGTAGATTCATTATTATCTCGATGTCTTTGTTGACTCAACCAATTTGTCATTAGATAGGCGAGTGTAGAATAACAGCTAATAACAAATTGCACAAGTAAACACGCGAGCCTGCACTTTGTTTGCGCGTTATTAACTCGACAGTTGAGATACCATCTCACTGATTAAATCATGAAAGAGAATTCAACTGTATACAGAAATTCACTTATAAATGCTTTATAAATGCGTATTTTTTAGAAAAACTTTTTAATTTCTTTTCAAATAAAAATGCAAATCAATTAATACTTGAATTTGATGTGCGTTTCATGTTCATTAGCATCCCCTTAAACTAAGCTTCATTGCAATGAATTTTGTCTTATTCCCTATTTTAGTTAAATAGCAAGTTTGCAAGCTAGTTAGTTAAATATTTTTCTAAAACAAAATAAGGATAGACAAACAAATGTACTTTGGCGGAAATCATATCGTCAATTGACGATTACAATATCGAGTTTGTCGGTTTGTTGTCAATCGATCCTTAAAACCATGTACAGCGCATATTTCTTTCGCTTTTACTTACAATACTACTGTGTAGTGTTGCAATTTTTCTTCAACACAAAAAGCAAAAAACTGTCATGAGATTGTCAATTGAAACACTGGTGTTCTAGCAGTTTTTACTTGAGAAAGTATTTATTTATATGTACAATCACATTAGAATATGCCTTGAAAAAACAAGAACTAGGGAAAAAGTGTGTGCGTGAGAGAGAGAGAGAGAGAGAGAGAGAGAGAGAGAGAGAGAGAGAAAGAGAGAG
>DVQH01001169.1:0-14261 GCA_018231625.1 Papilio phestus | reverse complement strand
AAAAGTGATAGTGATAAGAATTGACTCATTATTTTAGGATAGGACATTTTAGAAATTAAAACAACTTCTTAAAAGTACCAGATACCTCCGACATATATAGCTATAGCTTAAGTTAGGTTCACCAAAAGGGTACGAATTTTACATTGACAGAATTATTTTTAGATTTAAAATTATTTTTTACGTTCAGTCAAAACAATAAAAACGAATTTTCATCATGGATTTAAACTTCTTCACATGATTATGTACTTCTTTTGTCTTTCTTGTGAAGAAAAGAACCTTCAAATAAAAACTTTGATCCTAAATGGATCTTAAGTTTTTTCGACTCTATTTTAGAGTTTACTGTTTAAATAGAATTTCTGAAATGCTGTAATGATGTGTTTTTAAATATGAATTTGAAGTTTTTTTAATGAAAAACTATTAAATGCAATTTCATAATATTCAATAATATAAGTATTTATCGTAATCAAATTTAAGTTCAAGTTCAAATTTTTTATATTCAGAATAACATAATTAAAATTAATTGGCATTAAAATGGATGCTATACTAAATGGAAGCATATGCCTTCCTTTAACATTATAAAAAATTTTTTAAAACATTTTTGAAGAATGAAAAATATCCAGATAAGGATTTTTTAACATATAAATCTTCTTTTAAAGATAATTTCTTACTCGAGTGGCGGAGCTTAGTGTTTGCTATTTTTGAAATCCTGAGATCATACCTTTTCTAATGAAACATATTTATTAGAGTACAAGAAATAAAATGTATTTTAACAAATTACATTATTTTTAATTTTTTAAATTTCTTAAAAATTAACTAAATTACTTACTCAAACTATGAATTAAAAACTAATATAGAAATCAATATTTTTAAAAAATTTTGAAAATAAAAAATTAGAAAAACTTTTATTTTGGAAGTGAGCAAATCAATCTGGAAAGTAATGGTATTCTCACAAATCTCTATTCTTAGTCAGAGTTTCGCGGTTCGTTGCATGAATCGGCGTGACACATCGCAAATGGCAAGCCATAAACAACAACAACAATGCCCTATTCTGGCACATTTCATTCCACTTCAAGTTGGTTCACTTCAGTTTAACAGGCAAAGCATGTGAGCAACAACCGATAGAAAAAACTAATTGAGGAATAAGCTTAAGGATAAATGCTACTGTAGTAACTTACGATCAAAATTGAGCTTGATCGATGCTGTTACTTCACCCATAAGGTTTTTGGCAAGCACGCGATAGATGCCGCCATCGATCTCAATTACGTTGTCTATGATCAGTGCTACAAGATAGTGGCGTGGCTTGGTTTGTCGCAGACGGTAGAAGAAACGATCATCTTCGCCATGCTCTACAAGCACTTCGTCCTTGAACCATTGTACATCAGGTTGAGGGATGGCGTCGAGCTCGCACTCTAACACCAACCGGTTGCCATCATCCTCTTCACGTATGCGAGGCTTGATGGTAAAGGTGGGTGCACGCTCTACTTCAGTGCGTGACATGACTGACACACACTAAGCTCTAGTGGCCTTAGACAAGGCTGGATCGTATGCAATGATGCCTCATCACTATCGGAGTGATTTGGTGACGATTGATTGATCTACGTGTTGTACACACAGAATGGCGAGTACAACACGTGGGTTTCATGGGAGTTGGTGAGAGTTCGATGAAACTTCGCACCACACCACGTACTGCCAACCTACACACACACACACCTAACAGCACGCTTACAAGCACAGAAAGAGACGGTTCTCGTTGAGTTCCGATGACTCGATGGATAGATGAATGGGTCGAATGACTTGAGAAGATGATGAGTGGTGGTGATGCCACTTCAAGACATCCACTGCCATAGCACTGCCGGCTCCGGCTTGAGGCAGTGGAACTGAACACAGACAGTACCAGACAACCAAGCAGTCTCTGGCGCCTTACCAGAAGTAGCGCTCTGCTCATCGTGGTGGTGCCGAGGTGACGACGAACGCCCAAGCACGGTCATATTTTAAGAGCGCCTAGCGTCTGAGATCACAGGGCTAGCAGAGCGGCTAACTGGCAATGGCTATTTTGGGCTTCCAGGCAAAAGAATGCACTCTACAGCCTATACTGCCGCCAACTCGTCACAAACTGGCAAAACCAAAGGGGCGCAAGTCTCTACGAAAGGAATAGCCAACAAGTACTTTGCGCACTCTCTGTCGATTTTTAGATCACTCGACACTCGTGCTTCACTCGAAGCGGAAGTGACCTTGTTACATTACAAGTTTCTAGTTTGAAGGATTGATAAACTTTCCCTGGAGCTGGGGGTAGAAGTTCTTATTATCCGAGCGACGCAGACGGCGATAGTAACCGGTTTGGATTGCATCCGAATTTTGGCAGGCATGCCCAGAATGGCTCTGGATAGCACTGCTAGATAGTCTTCATCTAGAACCGTAGAAATCAGGCACGATTCAATAAAAAAAATCTTGGCTTCAGTATTGCGCTAATGTCTCATGTGAAAGCACGATTATTACTACACGTTTCGCAACCGGGTCGATGCCTTAACATTTGTAGCATTTTATTGGTTAAAGCAAACAACATGAAATAACTAAGACCTGTAGATACCCATAGTAAGTATGAGACCAGAAATATTATCCACAACAAGGTAAAGAAACTCATCTTCCAGGCTGATGTAAGTGCGACGTTGATTGGGTTTGTTGCCTGCCATTGTTGCTGGTCGCTGCTTGGAGTTGATTATTCCACCCATTGGCGCTTTTGAATGTAGACCCAGCTTTTTCTCACGTCCATCAGAAGTAATAGAAGGTACAATGCGTAGAATTGGCGAAGTTACCGTAGGGAGATAAGAATCTTGCTTATGGTTCAAGTGTCGAGCTGTTCTGCTGTGCGATTCCTCCCATGGATGTTGTTCAGTGTGATCTTCAACAGAAAGATCTAACACAGTTTGATGTTGCAAGTACATTACTTGGCTAAGTGGAAACCCTTCAATGCCAGCAAAAGTGAACAATGATGGCTCGGAAGATTCACCAAGCAGGGATTCTGAAGGTTTGAATAACTTTCCAAGACCCATACGTGTTAGCACTTGACGTAAATTAGGCATCGCGTAACTCGCATTGATCACTGGAATCTAAAAAATACGAAGAATGAGTTAATGACCCGTAATACGGGTCCCGTATCCATTTGTCCAGCTAAGAGTCAACTTTTTTTAGAACCTAAGAGACAGTTAGCCTCAACAATATCTTCAAAAATATTTTAATTTAATTAAACTAGTCTATATCAATTAACTTCAATTAAAATTTTCAAATTTAATCTCAAGGGGGACAGATGAATACGGGCCAATATTTGATATAATTATATAATACAAACCATAATGTCCACTCGCCGTATCTCGAGATTCTGCATAAGATCGACTACAAGCTGTGCGTTAATCCTCGACAACATCAGCTCGATAGCTGAAGGTGATTCAGGTACCAAAGCTAGCATGGTAAGAATGCCACCGACTAACGGCATTTCTACAACTGTAGCATTCAAATATGTGCTTCGAGTATAGCGCAAACGGATTGATTCTTTTGTCACCAAAGTTGAAGAGTTTCTTAAAGGTTTAAACGGATTAAATCCATTGTTGGGACTTGTGGTTGTAAACGATCCTGGCATAGCACTACTCATGGAAGGTGGCACTGTGCTTGTTGTTGACAGATGTGGCCGAACTGTGCTTCGATTTACATGCTGCTGTCCATGCACATGAACCATAGGATGTGGGCCTTGCTGTTGATATTGTTGCAATGGTCTTCGATATGGCCATAGAGCGTGTAGTGCCGAACGAGATTTTGCTTGTCGCAAGTCAAGTTTACCCTCAAGATACATAGCCGAGAGAAGAAGAAGTTTTGCATGAGAAAGTGAATTTATTCCCGTAGGCAAGAGGTGAGGCACCTTGCCCGCAGTGGCTTGTTCTACCACCGCGTTAATGTGTTGGCGGGACTCCTCGCCGGCATATGCTAACTCAAGTGAACGCATCGGAGTGCAGTAGTAATGTTGTGTCAGCACATAGTAATGATAGTCTACGGGTAAGTGCCGTTGGACATACATCTGATTGGTAATGCGCATCAAGTTTGGCAGTTGTGAACTTAACGGGTTCAATGATAATGACTCTTCAGACAAACCAGTAGATCTTCGAGAGCGAAAGCCATCAGGAAGATTTACCTAAAAGTCAACATGGTTAACTAATTTCTCGTCATAAAAGAAGCAGATTCACCGAAAAGGCAATGTTGTCAATTTCTCTGGTACTAACCTGCAAGTGACGCATGAGGTCAAGATAGGCTAAATTAATCTCCTGTGGCTGCATGTTGTTGAGATAGAGCGCATAGCGCAGCGATTCATAAGCTGACTCTGTTGCCTCTTCGACAATTCCTTGTCGTGGTGTGTAAGCCAGACCTGTCATCAACATCGCTAGTGAAGCTCCAATGCAAAAGGGACAGAAAGCATACGACTGTCTACCACCATTACTTCCTTCTGCTGACCCTCTTACTGAGTATGGTGAGTCACGTCCAGTACGTTCCATTGCACGCAACAAATCCAACCCAAATTGATTGGTAGACAGTGCCAAGCGACGCATTCCATAGGATACCATTTGAGCCCGGACATCTCCATGTAGGTAAGTGAGAAGCAGAAGGGTAAACCACAACGATGAGCTCAACATGATTGGTAAATGGTTTATGATCAACACTACTTGTTGAGATCACTGTTTTCCTGAATCTCTCTACACAGTGTGACAGTGAGTAGAATTGCTCGCATCGGACCGGACCGGACATGCAACACTGACTCACAATAGGAGAACTCACCGGTCACCGGTCGCTAACCACCCAACCACCAAGCAAGAGGCTAACAGACATGCCGACCAGTTTCGGGTCATTTGTCATCTGGGTGCAATGCCGTGCGATGCCATTGTGGCATCTCAACCCGTGTGAAGAGAAGAGTTGTCACAAAGCTGAGTGATGTAGGTAACACCAGAAGTACCCTATAGGGTAGTCAGCAATAAATGCATTGCAATGTGTCTATTGATTCACACCACCGCGGGCGATGACATTGCTCAACACAAGCATCGAAATGTATCACTGTGTATTCTCTACGCTCAATGCATCATAACTTAAGCTGACCACTATGGACAATCCTTGCTAACGGCCATCAGCACCAATGACTAATGTAGCATACATCAAACCACCTTTCGCCAACTTTTATATTATACCAATTTGGCACTCACACTAGCTAATTAGCCGTGAATTATGACCAAAAAAATTGAAAGAAAGAGTCAGATGTAAATCTCGTTGTCACACAATACACACACTTGTGATGAAATTATCTTTTAACATTAGTGTCACTAAAGTCAGTGTGTTGCCAGTAAAAATACTTTGGAGAAACTTAGCAGTCAGATTATAAAAGTAAATAAAACTGCTCAACAGCATCTTCAAAACAAAGAGAAAACTCAAACCAATAGGCTTCTTTAATTTAAAATCTATCACACCAAATACATTTTTATGCCAACCAAAACTTAAAAAAAGATATATAATGCAAAGTATCTTCGTGGTAATAAATTTCACCCTCACTAGTCAGAGCCTTGGTTCCTTTTCAAGATTTAAATTTTCCGTCTCTTTATGGATGCAAAGTGATGATTATATAAAGTGGAGGCACGTGTTGTGCTGATGTGAGCCACCCGCGCAAATGTCATCACTGCCCAGTGGTGATGTCTCACCATAGCTCAATGGCATCATGCCGAGTAGTGCTAGTGAAGAGCACATAAAACTTATTGTACAGAAATGACTGGCGACTCATTCGACAACTAGACTCAGTACATGGATTTTCGTTTCAAATTACTCAGTTCGACTCATCCCACAACCTAACTTAACAGCACCAAGAACATCATGTAAGGTGAGTTTAAATCATATTTACTCGTCATTCTTTCACATAACTGCGGTGCACAAATGCAACCTAAATGTCAGCCTTGACAGGTTCAAGGTGAGTAGCGTGAATCTGGTTCCAACCGTGTGGCAATTCTGTGATGATGGGTCTAGATCTCTACTCACTCACTGCTCAGAGTGAATCGAATCATGTGTCCAATTGCACTGCGTGACAGTTTCCCATTTGTTCTCAACCCGGTAGCAATAACTGCCATTCATTTCCAATGCCAAAGCGGCCTTAGTGCGTGTGTCTATGTGTGGATTGGTTTTACCAGCCGGTTGATCGCTTGGTTTATGGCCAATGGGACTGACCATTAATCACCGTGGCCAATAGTACTAACCCCCACTAGGGTACCATAACAGCCCTACGTCGAAAAAGCAGCAGTTAGTGGAGAAAATAATTGAATAGTCAACGTTTTCCAAGGTCTTTCACTTGAAAAGCCACTCATCAACCTTGTCCCGCAATGGCACTCTAGTACCCAGCGTGCATGATAATCGACAGCTTCGATCTCCACTCTTTTAATTGATCTTGAATTTCCCATCATAGGTAGATTATAAGCACAATTATAAATTCATAAATTTTCCAAACAAGAGAACTGTGCCAGGCAATGAAAGAAATAACCAGAGGTCAAAATTAGCTAATCGCAGCCAGTAAATAGCCATGCATATGTGCCAAGGGATGGGTGCTGAGTCATGCCATGCCTGCATCTTATACTTTCACTACACGGGTTAACTCAAATAGAGCACGACAACGTGTTCACATGCCATCACACTTAGCACGCTTTATCTCTCTGAGTAGATTAGATTACCCAAAATCCTACCTGGGTAGTGATCGACTCTGAGGGTTCTACACTAGGTCATCTAGCTGAGAGCAATTTGGCTAATGGAATCTCTAAAATCAAGCCTATTCGCATAGAGACCTGTTTCATAAAGAAGTAAATAATTCAACATTTAGAGAAGAGAAAAAACATTGAGGGGTATTGAGGTTAGAGGGTCAGCATAAGTACGAGACGGTTAAAGGCCGAGGTGAATTTGCAAGTCACAAAATGCCACATCGATTTAAGTTGCTTAACACACACGAGCCATTGGTCAAGGAAAATAGCAATTAGCACCGATTGCGCGCTTGGTTCTTTGTAAAGAAGGTAGGGTAGTTGCACAGTTGCCTATTTATGAGCAAATTAAAAGTTGCCTCCCATTGGCCCAGTAGCCATTGTGCATGCAACTCACATACCATTTTCGACCACGATAGCAACCGGCAAACATTTTAAAATCACGTTGAATCTTTTTCGAGCTAAACTTAATTGCTAAACTCTTGATAAACTCCTACAGTGACCAATGAGTCGACATTGTTAATAGAGGATTGTTTGTTTCAAGTTATTTGTGCTGCTATGAGAACTACTAGTAGTAATTAGTGTGAGGTGTAATGATCCCTGCACTGGACACTGGGCACTGTGCGCTGAGGTGAGTGATCCAAGAGTGGCACCAGCAAAACAGGTCACCAGTCGCCTGATTGCACTCGCTGCAACCAAACCCAAACAGACAACAATTACGCGCCAAGCTGACTCACAGTGAAAACAGAGCGAAGAAACGCAGCTAGTCTCTACTAGTAGATGATGATGAGAATGCAACTCTCTCTCTCTCTCTTTAGTAACTATGAATATTTAGCTTTCCCGAGCAAATGCTCAAATCAAACCGTGAAATTTTTCTAGATTAAATACAGTATACACACCGGATTGTTGTTTAATTGCTTCCTGGATGCATTTGTCATTGCAGTTCTCTAACTCATCCTAAATTTACGTTTAATTTTTGAGTTAAAAGTCTTATGAATAAACCAATGACCAATATGGTATGAAATTTGTGCTGATAGTATAGTTGGAGAATAAACAGATAAAGTTATACAAGAAAAGTTTATACAAAGTAAAAGTGAAAGCATGCGCACAGGCATTCTAGAGATATTTGATTGAGTGAGACCGAGATTGCCATCAGAGACCAATGCGACTCACTAGCCAGTAAAGCCACACACGCGTTGCTTCCCCTCTTCCTCCACAGCCACCCTAGTTTCATAACCCGATTCTGTTTTGTTGGCCGGCGCGGTGGTATATAAACCCATGGGTGGCCCTCTCCACGCCACCCTTTTAGTGAGATTCGGTGCAGACGACAGACGCAATTTGCAGAGACACGCACTCAAACCAATTGGGAAGTGAGATCACTCATCATGGCTCACTGCAGTCACTAGCGCCTTATGAAACATTATGTTTCAATTCGTCACACCAGGCCAGATAAGAGAAATTGGCTCATCACCTCAATATCTTGGAGGTGTTTGCTCACGAGTCATGTCCGACAAAGTTTGATCGCATAGTGTTTGGGTCTCACTGCCCTTCTACCCGACATAGGTAAATGAACTTGTCCGAAGAAACGACATTTGAGTGTAGAACTCGTCCCAAAACGATGTGCCCTTTTGCTGTTGCCAAGTGCGTCAATGTTGGAAAAGGCATCAGTGGCCAGCAACGGAGGTCACGTGGGTGGTGTGCCATCACTACCGGCGCGTTGAGTGCATTGAGTCAGCTCACGCGGAATCATCTTACATCATCATCACTCGTGCTCATCATTGTTCTCCTTCTTAACTCAGCACAAGGTAAGTCTAACAAACTGGCCATGTGTGCTTAGCGCCACAGATGGCTAGTGAGGTGGGTGGCCTACTCACTCATCTGACTCATCACCATTCATTGTCCGGTGCTATTGGTATGTGAACACTAGGTTCACCAAAATCGAATTGATCACATTTGTATCCTACTATTAATTATTTATTCTCTTACTTATTGCAATAGGACTTTCCACTGGCAACCAGGATGCAGGGTTTGCATTAGAAAAGATGGAACTTGAATCGAGCAACAAAACAATGCTCAGTGGTGGTGTGCGGATAGAGAGAGCACTATTACAGGGGTCGAGCAAGTATCAGTCACTGTTTGTAGGTCCACCACCTCCTACCCCTCGCTTCATTAATTTCACCGATCTCGCCTTGCGTCGTCGACATGGCTTACACACCAGCATAAGTGTATCGCCTGCTACTGATCCCAGCAGAAACACAGTTAGCATTCAACGAAAGTACATTATCCTCCGTAAAGAGAAAAAAAGCACAGATCGACAATTGGCCTTACTGGTTACTCCCACCGCCACTATGTCCAGCGCCAGTTCATCTACACTCAAAATGACTATCGATTGGTCGCAAAGGCAAAAGAGCACCTCTACTACCACCACTAGAAATACAAGTGAACCTAGCACAGTACGGAAGCCCAAGAAAATACTGACCAAAGTAAAACTGGTAGAGAAAGGCAAACAGTTTGTACTTTGGGACCGATCCACTACACCTGCCACATCAACGACGCAGTCAAGCACGCGCACAACACTCAGTAGCACAGTGACCAAAGACATGGTCACTACAACCGAACCAAACACTACGCCTACTGTCACAACTACCCAAATTCCAAGCACTGTCAACGAGACATTATTGTACGGGCATTCGGAGTCCATCATCACTACTACATCGCCACCATCGGTGCGCAAACGTGAAGACCGTGAACATAACGCCCAAGAACCTTATCGTACTATTACAACCGAAGCCTCCTCAATCAATGATACTTCTGATCAAACGGTAACGGTAAATTGGATACCGGGTGAGTTCGATTCAGACACGTCGCCCGTCGAATACGTTACAGTAGCATTCGACACAACCATTGGACCCTTCGAGAAGCCTGAAATGAGCACTATAGCACCAATGTCTACTTCCGTGTTTCGCCCGCCTTTGCCTCCACAAGATGCTTTTCCACCGTTCCAACCCCCACCGCCGATGGGACTGGAACCAGAGTTGCGTCGTTGTGAATTCAAGCTAAAAGAAATTTGCCCCAAAATGAACGAGATAGAACAGAAGGAGGTTGAGTGCTTTGGTGCTGGCATCATCAACTGTGACCCCCGAGTGGCTACCATGTGTCGACTTTTTGAGTGGGACACTTTCGTGAGAGAACATCTCCAAGAGAGTGTGCCAATGGAGTCTTTATCAAGTACCACTTCGACCATAGAGCCAAATAACGTACAATCACCGCAATTATTTGCTTTCAACCCACCAACTCGTCCATTACGTTATTTCTTTTGCAAGCAGCCATTGCTCACCAAGCACTGCCTTGGCATCGCCGAATGTGTACCCCGAGATCTCGCTAAAGTCCAATCACTAAGGTACGAGACTGAGCTCACAGAGAAGCCTTTACTGCGCTCAGAAGCCATGCCAACCACCGACCCCCTCGAGCTTACCCCTTTGGCCGCATCACATCATGCCACACAGACAACCCTCACAACTAGTACAAGTATTCCAACGTCAACAAGTCCAACCATCGCAAATGAAAGTAGCAGCAGTAGTAATGTAAGCAAGAAACGACAAGAACCAAGGTTAAGCCAAGTGCAAGTGGGTCTAATAGGAGCGTTAATAGCAGTGGGCTCGCTCATGTTCATTTTGGTCACCGTGCTCGGTTATTTCTCGTAAGTATGCCAACTATCGTCTATGCTCACAGCTTCAAAGCTTAATCTTTTATACTCTAATCCTTTCACTCACTGCTGCCATTAAACTTGACCAACCTGTGCGCGCGTTCTATCCACCTACTAGAAAAGCAGCTAGTCGAATGCCTCCCCCTCACACCCCCTTGTCTTTCTTTTCCTATTCGGACAGATGGCGAAAGACCCAATTGAATGACGGTGTGAAGAAGTGGTGGCTGTGGTGAGATTGTCACTCACAATTGTCCACTAACTCAAGCCGATCGTACACCTGACCGCATCCCATCAGATTGTCTGACTCAGCACAGAAAATACACTCATCCCACTCCATCGTCTCTTTGTACACTAACCTCACCATAATAGCAGTCAAATCTATCAGTTGGACAAACCCAGTTTATTTATTTTTCTATACTATTTTGTTTGTTCTTACCTTCTTCCTAGTTGAGAATGCAGTGATCTATGATGATTCTAATTTGGTGATTCAAACCCCTCCCTCCCGTCAGGTACCGTGGAGCTCATCAGAGTTACCGAATCAAGCAGCTAGTAGAGAGGGAGGGCAAGAGAAAGCAATCACAATCAGCTACGATGCCAAGTTCCAAACCAGCCCAGAGTCCCGATCGCAGGCAGTAGTCGTCAAATAAAATGCTTTTACTGATTTGTAGTCATAATCTTTGTCTCTCTTATCCATAGTTGGAATAAACTCAAGATCAGTCCAGCGACGGTTGGGTCTGAGCGCAAGACACCTCACGTGGTGACACGCATCTGAGTGGTATCAGTAAGCATCACGGGTCCAGTTCAATCACTTGCGGCTGTTCAGCTTGGTTGTGCCTAGTGCTGCTACTTGAGATATCTGTCTTACTGGTGAACATTGTGCCGAAGAGATGGTCTACAGCCAGTTGATAAAGCTGGTTGTTCGCGGTACGCAGTTTTTGAAACTTCGCTTGCAACTTGTCAGAGCCGCTCTCCTTGTCTTTAAATCCATCGTTGATTTCGACAGTATCATCGACATCCAGCTCAATCATTTGGGGCATTTGATCGCCATCAGCAATAGTTCCATTTCTCCTATTCCACTTGGCAGACTTGCCATTCCGCTTCCCGATCGATTTGGTCTTGGTTTGGTTGTACTGCAGCCACTCAAAATCCTGTTGCTGCAATTATCATCATAAAATAAAATGTGAATCAATAAACCCAGTACTCGCACTAATTATTAGATTACGCTTTGTTGAAAGATGCGCTCGAGCTCTTCCTCATATGGCCTCGAGTGCCGCAACCAAGGACCAGATGTTTCATTGTCTGCGTTGTGAATCATGAGGAATCCACAAGAAAATGCGTCCAATTTGGTTGAGTTGGACTCGTGTCGCGTAGTTCCACTGGTCTGAGTTGTGGTAGTAAAAGTCAAAGTAGGCCGATAAAGCTCACGTGCAAATGGCACCACTGGTTTGGGTGGGTTTTCAACCGAGCGCAACACATCCAGTGAAACTGCTCGGGTTCCGTACAGTGAATCCCATTGAGAGTCTGATGAGTGGTCTCTTTTACGTCCGAGACCTTTCAGTGAAGGGTCATGCGAATACCCACTAGTACCCGAGTGAGACCACAGTTGCTTGCTCTGAAGTGAATCGGCAAAGAAAAGACCCGCTAAAGCAGGATAAACTAATAGGTTGGTGATCACTCCTGAAATGAGCCATCAAGATAGAAAGAGGCAATAAATCAACAGCTACTAATGCAAATAAGTCTACCTTTGGCAGTGAGTGTGCGCATGCATTGACCGCTCTCCACGTGCCACACCTTGATACAGTGGTCCGCCGATCCAGACAGTAAAGCTTGTCCATCGATGGACACTGCTAAGGCTGTTACCATGCCCGTGTGACCTTCGAACACTGGAGTTCGGTTATTTACTGCCGCCTCCTCGGTATGCTGCTCCAAGTAGATAGCCTGTGAACTGCACTCAGGTTGGTGATAGGCCACTAAATTGAGACCAGTCTCAAAAATACGGCCATCGTGTGCGCCACAATAAAGCGACCGCTCGCTTCGATCCATTATTACACAGTGAATCATACTAGGCAAACTAATCGTCGCGAGCAAAGTACAATTTTGAAGCTCGTAAATCTATGGTTAGGTTAGAAGCTGAAGTTAAGTGAAAAAAGTCAAGTTTGCGGGACTCACCTTGACTATGAGATCTTCAGAAGAAACAACCATTTTAGCGTGAATTCCACCAAGACCAAGGTGAATATCACTCACCTTAGAGTTGGAGTGAACAATCGAGTGAATCGGGTCAAAGAGATTCGATGAAGCGCCTACTATGTGAAAGGACTGGCTAGGAACAAGAAGTTTGGATAAACTCCACACCAAAACATGACCATCATTGCCTCCAGTGACAAAGTAACTTTGATCCGAAGTGACACGAATCACGCTCACAGCTTGATAGTGTTTCTCCACCGTGTTGAGTAGATTACCCGATGCAAGTTGGTAGATGTGCACTTTGGGTCCTATCGCCAGCAGAGCATAGTTGTCGTCGGGTGTGATGGCTAGAGAGGAGACCGCACCCGGCATTACCATTTTGTGGTGAACTCGATCGCGAGTCTCGAGTCCATACACGTAGAGAAGAGGTGAGTTGTGGTAGGCAGCGATCATTGAATGCCAACCTATTCGTTCCACACAGTGCCTAGCCACCCAACCAGACTGGTTGCTCCCATGATTCCGATAGTGATAAGTAGAAAGCATGTTGCCGGTTGCAAGGTCCCATAAAGCAATGCTCTGACCTCCACTGGCACATTGCTCCGTGCTGACCACTACCTGCAAAAAAACAAATAAACCCTAAATTATGAAATTAAAAAAAATAGTACCTGAGCGCGAGCCATCAAAATAAATGATTTAAATTGATTAGCGTTATCTTATGGTGATTCACTTGGCCAAAATTGTCCTGCGAGGTAGACACGTGCTTTGCAAGAGATGACACGTGCGTGTCAACAACGCTCAGTGCCGGCTCGCAACACTCCATGTGCGTGTGTCTCGGTTAGACATGTACTCTGTGGAGGTGCCTAGTACAGTGAGCAGCTGTGCAGCGTTTACCCTTGATTAGAAGTCAGCACGAGTAACACTTGGGATCGTCGATTCGTCTACTCAACTCATACTCGATTGACATTGACACCTACCGCGGTAAGTGACCAAACCATACGCGTCTCCTCTACAAGTGGCTCAACTCTTCACTCACTAACGCATAATTACTCTTTGTTTGTGTCAGATTGTGTCCTTTGTTTCTTCCATCATTTGATTCACTCGGTATGTATGATATATACATTGTAGGTTTGTAAACTTGTTGAAACTAAGCTCTTTGCTCTGATATACTCCTAGCCAAGATGGGTAAGAAGTTTGGCAACTTAGCGTTTGTGCGCAACGTGATCTATGTGCGCATCTCGCAGTACGAACAAAAGGCCTTGCCCAACTTTTGGGCCAACACATGGAATGGCTTTCGTCGCGACTTTACCAACACCTTTCCATATGCTGCACCTCCTCTGCTAGGCGCTTATCTCCTCTATACGTGGGGAAACGAAGAGAATCGTCGATTGTCGCGCAAGAATCCCGCTGACTACGAGAACGATGTTTAAATCATTACCGCTAATGTTTCGAGTCGAAATATGTTTTACTGTTCTCATCTGTTAAAAAGCTTACTAAGATAGTGATTAAATAATTATTGAACTGTAGTAAAGAATTGTATAAACTAATTAGATTTATAATATATGTGGGAGTTTCCGTTTATCTTACAGTAAAGTTCATTCAGACTAACTTTG
>DVQH01001168.1:0-14281 GCA_018231625.1 Papilio phestus | reverse complement strand
TCTCGTATCGTAATTCTTTATTACTCGTAATTTAGTATCGGTTTTGTTATCGGTGATATCCGAACATAAATATTTATATAACTTCCTTTTCAAGGTTATAAGCAGATACTTCAATTTTTAAACTGTTTACGTTTATTAGAGAATTCTTATTACTTTGAATGGTCATAATTTTACTTAGAAGCTTAATTTTGTTATCGAAATACGAATGAATACTATAGAAATAATGTACATAGGAAAATAGAGCCAAGATAAACTTAAAATGCAATTGTAAAAATTACCATGAGTCTTTTGTTGAGTAGCAGTAAATTTCAATGTTCCTAGTGCCGCAATGTCAGGGTTCAAATGGATTATTACGAATTACGCACACCTATGGGCGTCGCCGACCGATGGTCAGAGGGCAGGAAAGAATGTGATACTATTTTTTAGATTTTGAGATTCGAGTTTTTGTGTATTTGAGTGTCTAGGGATAGGGTATACGGGGAGGGGGGGGGGGCAGCTGGTGAAGCTCAAGCGCACACGTACATATATTAATTATACGATTATTTGGTTCCGTTCATACATGTCTTTACTATTTGAAAGAAAAATTTAAACCAATCGTGTTTATAAAATGTCAAAAGTTTTTGTCCTTGTTTATTTAAGGATATCGAAGTCTTAAGTGGTAGAAAATGATATAAGATGTAATATTAAAATCTTTTAATATAAAATAACGTACAACGAATATACACTTTCTTCGTATTTAATAATAATAAAAATATTGAATTTTTAGTTAGCATTACAATACTTATTTGCAATCTAAACAATTGCTCGCAAAATGTCTTTCATACTCCGCAAAGATATATGTGTTTTCACACGGATGTTACCGCATTGGAAACCCGTGGTACAGCGTGTTTATAAATAATACATAAAATTGTTTACAATCCTACATAAATAGCTTTTTTAAAAATTACATAAGAAATATATTAGTAAAGATAGAATTGGTATATTTAACAAACATTTTTATTGCGAAAAAAGTGTTACATTTTGTTAATGTTGTGAATTTTAAACAACACATTTTGTACTGGTCTCCTAACGGTCTACAATGTTACTGGTAATCTTAAGATAAAATCCGTTGAAACAAATGTTATAAAAGTGTACAGAATAACAGCAACGGAGAGATGATTTTCCGACCATTGTTTTGATGAACAATTTCATAATTCACTATAAAATACCAAAACAAATTGGTCCCGTGTCATCCGTAGCCTAATAGATGTGTAAAAATAGCTGGACAAAGTGATTCAATATTAAATTACACCTAGGTTTTCATTGTTGATAGGTTCCCAAATACGCATTACAGTTAGGGCAATAGTGGTCGGCGTTCTGGCAGGTGTTCATACAGTAAGGCACACAAACACAGGGCCAGCATCTGGAAATAAAACGTTTTTATTCTAAACATCAATTGTTCATCATTGCTTGTTGTAGGGCGGAAAGGGATCCATAATTCCTTGGGTTCCTACAATCTAATGATCATTACATTGTAGGGATCCATCATCCATTGGGTTGCTATAATCTAATGATTACTATATTCCTTTTTGTGAGCTTTTGCAACCTTGACAGGTCATGGTCATTTAGTAATTCTACGGACAAAGCTTCTATCTAAGTCTTTTCTTCTAAGTCCAATGCATAACAAGTGTCGAATAATAAATAATTTTATCAAATGTTGAATCGTGCACCGACGTAATTCAAGTGATTTAAATTGAACCTCGACCTTGGTAATGATCGATTTTTTTAAATCTAAAAAAAACTAATAATGTTTTTGATTCATAACGTGATAGCAACTCGACGATATGATCTTCGATTAATAGATGTATCTGTACATGCAATTGTAGTCCTTAAAGCGAGGTGTAAAAGGTTTCAATTTCTAGTGTTAGTACTTACAGAAACAA
The DNA here is from genome assembly GCA_018231625.1 of Papilio phestus. Classification (NCBI taxonomy): domain Eukaryota; kingdom Metazoa; phylum Arthropoda; class Insecta; order Lepidoptera; family Papilionidae; genus Papilio; species Papilio phestus. The sequence goes on along the minus strand of DVQH01001168.1, from coordinate 12,359 downwards.
GCATAGTACAAGAGCTATTATGTGTGTTTTTGTTGTGGCTTTGCGCTCGACCCTCGAAATGATGGCGGCGCCGCACGACGAACACGTCAGACGGGTGGGGTCAGGTCCCACTGGTGCGATATTCATGTTGACTCTGAAAAACGTTAGAAAAATGAATCAATAACAATTCTCAACAAAACTTAAATAAACGTTTTAATAAGTAGTCTTAATTAGAACAGTATTATGGAACAATATATATATTTAATGCTCAATTCAACTTTTTCCTAAAACTTCGAATGACGGTTACGTACAGGTAGAGAGGACTGACAGGATCTCCTACTTTGGTTTTCCCTTATCCTCTTTTTCACTTCTAACTGCAAATCCGATCAAATGGAGAAAAATCCTCAACATATCGCCCATTTAACTAATCAACCTGACATTAGGACTAGCAAGTTAACAAATAGAACAGTGTCCAAAAACAGAGAATTTTAATTATGTTTATTAGCAGCCCGGAATCGTTCCACAATGTTTTCTTCTTTCGTATATTATTTAAACATAAAAACAAAGGACGGTTGCGACATAATTAGCAACTACAATAGCATGACTACCTACAATCACAAATGGGGAATTCTAAAAAAATGATAAAAGTATATTTGTATATTTTCAACCAACTAGTTTTTATTCTAATTCCCATGACACATACCGTGGCTATCCAATGAACGGCCTCGAAAAATTATAAATAACTACAAATGTGTTTTTCCAAACATACTGATTTCATTGGAGTTATCTACAACAGTAACGGCAGCTATAATCTAAGAGGGTACTTTAATTTAATAAGACAAACATTACCTAGTTTAACATTTGTACTTATATAGATATCAAGAACACCATATTTGCAGAGAGGTTATAAATCCAATATTTGCGTAAAATGTTAGTATTTAACTAAAGAACACTTAGTTGACATTTGTACATTAACATGTTATACTATTTACGAGTAAAAAACACATAAATTTACAAACCTGTTGAATTGTTGGCAATTTTAAACGTGTAAATGTCGTTTTCTCTTGCGCAGGCCACTTAGCAACCAATCCACAACGTTATTAGTAAGCGACTGCGCGGCTTGCGGGTCGCGCGGTGTTTGTAACCTGAGCAAGGCTTCGTGTATCAAATGACTCAATAAATTATTACAGATAAGAAATAAACACTATTGATAAAGTGATAAAGTCACTTTTATTAATAAGTATAGATTTTGACAAACATCTACAGTTCTAAATATAAACGGAATTATCGTTTAATTTAAGTTATCACAGATTTTGCATTTTAAGTTAATCAACAGAATTTAATTTTGTAGGTACTAACGTGATAAGGTAAAGGCCACTTTTAACGTTGTAAGTATTCAATTTAATTGTACTTAAAAATTTAAAAGTGGCCTTCAACTAAGTAGGTATATAAAGATAAAATGGTGCAATATCGAAAGTCGACAACTCGGTTATTATACGCCATGCGGGGAGTCCCCGCATACGGGCTGACGACTAATTAAAATGATTGGTCGATGTTAAGAAAGCGTAGTGCAGAGACTTTGTGGTCTCGTAAGTTGTAGGAGTCTCATGTAAGAAATATCGACCAGCGGTAGTAACTAATGAAAATGATTCTCGCATGTAGCCAGTATGTATTATGTGAAAAGAAAACCTCTCGCCCTACGCATGCGGGCGGTAACGACTAATTAAACTGCGCTCTTACATTAAAACACGTTGAGTTTTGATTCGATTACGTTTTGATGACTTAAAAACATGCCTTATAAAAATCTTCACACTTGAAACATCAAACAACGAAACTAGATGTCTAGACAACAAAACAATACGGCGATAAATTATGTAAGCGATGAAAATGCTTTTAGTGGCTGCACACGCAGTTCAAGACCCCATAAAGATCAACTAAGGTGCGGAGTCTGAGATAGATGCAGCGTCGGCGGAATAAAAATGAGAGGGCGGTGTAAATAACCCCCTACAACCTACTTAACTACTTAGAATTCTGATGGATAGTGTCCTACACAATATCATTTTTAAGATTTAATACATATAATATATAGTTATACAATTTAGACTCCGAGAGAGGCTACATACATCCGCGCCTATTGGATCTCAGTGTTGTGTGTTGGCGTAAGTGTTATATTCACTATATAGTAAATCATACATATCGAATTTATTTAAATGACCATATGAAAAGTACAGTGTAATTAGATTCGTTTCTAAGAAAAAGACTGATTGTAAATAGATTCGTATTCATTTTGAGATACAATTGTATCATAAAATACTTATGATCTTCTTTTTAAAACATTTTCTTTGAAAACGGCGTAAAGGAAGATATTTATAGAAGCGTTCATTTGCTATTTATACCGTTCAGGAGCTATTTGTTCCCGTAGCCTAAACTAATCTTTGAACATTGGCTGAGAAGGGTAAGCAAGATATCTTCACACTTTACTGTCTGCTTGAAGAGAAAATATTAGCAACTTTTTGGGTATTACATTTATGCGTAATATTTTAGTAGTTATATGTTTTAAAAAAAAATGCGTCCTATTTCACCTGAAATACGAAAATGGTAAACGGATCTCGTTGAATTTTGGATAAGATGTAGAACATAGTCTGGAACGTAGCTGCTTTTTAAGTTTATTTTTAAATTTCTTATTGACGGTGGCGCGAAACAAAATCTAATAATAAATAATAGGAAAACTAATAATTTTAACTTAATTTTATTCAAAAACCTACATATTTTTTTTGTGCTTTGTTTCCTGCTACAAAAATAAAAGTTGACGAAATTCTGGGTATATAAATAAATGCTTAATTAATCTGATATTTGTTCAATTCGATTTATATTTAAAATTTAATGAAACATTTTAAATTTTGCCAAGTAAATGTATGTAGAAGAATTTTTATTAGTAAACCCATCGCATTGTTTGGAGTTGACCCTTGTCAACGGTCGTGTTAAGCGTGACCCTTTGGTAGTAAGTATGCACATTTTGTTATGAACATTTATGTAAGATCTAGTATACGAAATACAGTTAATTTTATTATATTAGTGATTATATGTTAACGCCTGTTGTTTAATATTCTGTGTGATATAATTTCAGAGCAAGCACGCCTCGGGTAACTTAGGCTGGCTGTTTGGTTAACCTAAACAATATCTACCCTAGTGATACGAGTTATTCTGTCATTTAGCATTTTCCTTCTTGTTTATGTATAATTAACGACTATACTTAACTATCGTAACAACGTATGATTTTTAGTTGTAATTAAAAAAAAATAGGTAAAAAGTCTTTTTGTATGATTGTGAAAATTTCATCAGGCGCTTCTTAAATAAATATTACAAAGCAACCAGCAAACAGGAGTAAAACATTGACAAAGACTTATTATAAGTAAATATTATATTTTAGGTTAAGACATTGATAAAATATTACAAATGAAAAAATTGTTAGAAATTGACCGAGATAACCCTTTCCAAATTATTTAATTCAGAAGTTTGGGCACAGAACCCTCTTCATTTAAATGCTTACAAAACATTTAGCGTTTGTTCATTTTATAAATTCACATAAAGGATCAAACAATACGCTGCAAGGCAGTTTCAGAATGGTTATGTCAGCAGCACACAATATACGGCTTCAGTGTTATCCCGAACTTATCCGTTCTAAGGTATTGTGAGTTTAAATTAATATGAAATATACTTACAAAAAAAACGTTGACACTGTTTCGTATACATTTTAGTCTTAACGTCAACCCTTTTACACTGTCACTCAGTGACCGGCGAAGTCTTTTGATAAATGTTGTTTATTTGAATGTATATTGTAATATGATTTTGCACAATAAATAACGATGTAGTTATATTTAAAGTAGGATGGGGAAATATGTATGTGAATCATATAACCACGATGACGTACATAGTAACAAGCAGCGGCTATCAAAGAGTTAAAACATGTGTTTATCTAAACAGTTTCTATCTATAATTTTTGAGGTTATACAAATGTTAGTAATGATGTTTGCATTAAAAATATTTTAAATTAAATGATTTGGAGATAATGATATACATAATGAATGTTCGTTACCTTTTTCAAATCTTATTGCAGTATAGTATATATTTCCATTTATTTTTGAATAAAAAAATTAAAATCGTGATATTCTCTAACAAGATTACACTTTTAATTAATCCTTAATTATGTATTAGAGAGCCGAACTTCTCCACTAAGCCAGCGGGTCATTAATTATCCATAATGAGCAGAATGAGGAGCTTAATGCATATTGATGTCGACATAATTGTATTTTCAAAGCAATCAATATTGGACGCTAGCATTATACGTATACAACACATTGCAAAGTCAACACGCTGGGCGCCGGCATTCACTGTTAATTGATTGCGCGCTCCAGATTGGATGGGTTTTAGTGTACCTAGTGTCCAACCGCGCCGACTTACTGATTAAAAAGACCGTAGATATGAAGAGTCTAATCAATAACATTGTAACATTAGCTACGGCAGCTTGTATATTATTATTAATATATTTATTAATTTTAATATGATGTTCGAAGACTTTTTTGAATCTTCTATTTACGTTTCATGTCACGACCATTTCTCATACGAAAGTGAACTCGCCAAAACGTAAACTATATGAAATTTAAAATATAAAATGTTGATAGACACCATTGTCATAAAGCGTCGGTGGCTCTGTGGTTTAAGCTCTTAACTTGTAATCTACAGGTCTTGGGGTCGAATCCCGCCATGTACCATGTGATTTTAGATTTTTCGTATTATCACATGTACATAATTTACCCGACGTTCTTACGGTGAAAATATCGTGATACAACTTACACATAATCGGCGAAGAAATTCATAGATATGTGTGAAGCCAACCAACCCGCACTTGGCCAGCGTGGTTGACTATGGCCTAGTCACCCCCTTATATAGGTAGGCTCCGAGAGCCCCTCAGTGCAGACGTATAGCTGGTGATATAGATCATAGACATGTTGCCAAATATCCTGTTAGTTCTGATATGTTATTTGTTACTGTAAGCGATATAGCAATTCCTCCCTCATTTGTCCAGCAACGATGATTATACGTTGAATAGTTACGGCTACGAGTATCATGATCAGTTACTGAATAACTTTATTCGTATAAATCAGATATCGCAGACGAGTATTTACATTTGAATCGGCCTGAATCCTTTGGCTTATTCACCGCAGCCTCGAGTCGATATCAATTTAACGTTTGCGGCGACTTAACCCCGGACCAACGTTTAATTTCTCTTCAGTCTGCTTACGTAGCTCTTGTTCACCATTTAACTCTTAATTCTATTTAATTCAATCTATCGCTGTTAATTAATCGTTTAGTTAACTAAAATAGAATGTTTTAAGTATTCAAGCAGTTAATAGTGTATTTTGAATACGTGTTTAATTATTGAAATTATTGGAAATGTTAATTGCATTGATATTTACGAAATTTGGACATTAACAATTATTTAATTTATCCGCCGAAATTTGTGTTCAATCCACGTATTTCAGGTATGTGGCAAGCATTCATTATGGGAAGGTTTTGGCAGTAAATTATAATGATTTGATAGATTTATTTTGAGTAATTATATGAATGATGTAAATACCAATTTCTTTCAGTATTTATATTAAAATAAATTATATTATCAGCAAAACAAAACAACATGTTAATTGACATCTAAACTGATTTGAGAGTAGGGTGTACTATTTTACGAATTGCACAGGTCAAAGCGTTACTGCGAATTTCCATCTCTGTCATGCTTTGACAAAAACCTATCGCTGTTTCTATTTACTCAAAGAGAATGAAAGGGATGTCAATATGTTTGTATACACGTATTTTAACAGTGGAAAGCCACATTTGAAGAGTGTCATTCACGTGCGGCAAAGGTTCGTTTACATAAACATATTGCCGTGGCGTAGCCGCGCCGTCTCCGAGCCGCGTGACTGATCTTTTTATGTACACCTTCATCGACAATTTATTCAACAGCCGTTCATCTAATACATACATGGAAGTAAACGCTCAATTTGTTGAAAGAAGAACGAACACACAGTTAAGAACAATAATGATATAAAATTGACCAGCTATATGAAGACCAAGAAAGACCACGGTTTTTTTCTTATTATTTTTTTTATGGGGGGCTTTGTCGCGAAGGGCGATAACAACCAACAAGTCTTAAACAAACAAAACTTAGTTAACTAATTGTTTTCTTAAACAGATGTCGGCCAACTTAAACACCATCCCGGCCTCGTCCGTAGGCGGGACCACGGTTTTGCATTTGGTTATAGTTATGTCTCGAGTATATTAAAAAGTTGTAAAAAGAAAAAGGGCATTACTATAAAGATAACAAAAGATACCGTACACTGTAATGTATCTGTTTCTGTTTGAAGTTTAGGAACATTTCAATTAAAAAGGGCATAAAAGAAACGCCTCGTGCCAAATCGAGATGCAAATTTACGATTAAAAAGAAAGACTAAAGTTATATCGTAATCAGCCTTAAACTTGTTAGCCCTGTTGTCGCTTGTCTTTGTTTTTTATTTTTATTTAGTAAGTTCCTCCCTCACTTGATTTTATTGCTATTTAAATGTAGTCGCCGAGCACTCGGGAGTAAGTCGGAGGACACTTGAAGCGCTTATTTAATGGCCGTCCGACGTGATTCTAAGCGCAATAATCTCGCTAATTTCGTACCGGCTTTGCATGTTAAAATGGTGACGTAAATAAACATTTTTTTCTAGTATGAACTTGGTCCTGAATATCTAATTAGGATATCAAGAGTTGTAATATTTTGAAATAAATAAATACAACTTGTACGTAACATTTATTAGGTTTCCCACTGTTGTGTTCTTGTCTTGTCCAATTGACACAAAATGTTAATTTCTTTCAATCTATTCAAGAATAGATAACAATACGTTTTCGGCAGAGGAACCTAATCATTTTATCGCAATGCAATTTTTTATAACATCTTTACATCTTACTTCATACTAATTTTATAAATGCGAAAGTTTAGATGAATCTGGATAAAATTTGGCGTAGATGTAGGCATAGTTTAGAAGAATACACATGCTACTTACTTTTTTTGTATAACTCCACAAGGAGTCCCATGGAGTCGCGGGAAAAAGTTATAATTATAAACAATTTATCGCTATTAATGCAGTATTTATGTAGACAATATTGAGAAGCTTCATTGATAAGAACGCGTCACTGAACCCTTCGTTTATATTTAAGAAGCGTTACTAAGTGTAACAAGCGATTTCTGCCCGCACCTATGTCAGCGTATTTGCGCACCCGAGGGCTGTTTACTTTTCTACTTTTCAAATAGACTCGGCTTGTTCAATTGACGAAAGTTGATTTTGCAAAACGATAATTTTCTTTGTATCTCTGTATTTTATTTAAGACATGAAAAGTGTTAATTGCAGTTCTACCCTTCGGATGTTTTTAAAATTCAACAACAGTTTTATTTGCATATTTCGAATTCGTTGTTTTTTTCTGATTGGGTTTATGTGTTCAATTAAGGATATTAATAATCTTTAATACATACACGGTATAAAACCAGATTGGCCCCCATACGTCAATCAATTTAATGTAATCTCCCTTTCACACGCAAATGTCAAAGTTATTGTTTTTAATTTATTCTTCATTATTTATATACCATTTCTGATTTCAATAATCGTCTTAAATTGCGCTTGTTTAATAATGAAAGGATATTGTCGCTTTAAATTTACATGGTTCTTTTACATTTGAAGCCGGATTATATGAAAAAAAAATTGATATAAGGTTGTAAATAAACAAGTGGCCTCCGTAATTTACCGAAATGGCAAAGTAACCTTTGCCCATAGCTATCCACGAATGCAGAATGCCAACCTTTAACCAGCGGAGAAGAGGTCGCAAAGAGATGGAATGTTTCCTTTCCCGTGCGTCTCCCCTTAGATCTACTCCTTCCCATCCTTTAATTGTACGAAAATGGGTGGAAAGAGTTAAATTAAGAAAAAAAAGGATTATACAAGACACTTTAAATTGAAATTCGAGTAAGGATATAATTGAATGAAACATCTTATTAAAACCTTAAGGGCCTGTCTCACCGCTGGCTGATATAGGTTCAGATAGCTTAAAAATGACATCACTGTCAGGTAAGGTAACAAATTCCGGTATTTCCATTACATATTTTACACGTTGGATTGTTATCAGATAAATAAAGATTTATGGCTGAGCAATATGTTTAAGTTATATATCTAGCAAGAAGAAAATAAAGATTGTAGTTGAGAAAATGATGCTTACTTTTTATTACAAACACAAGTTTTATTTTACGAGTAGCAGTAACATTTCACCGAATATATCTACTCGTATTACGTAGATTTGATTGTGATGTCTTTATATCTAAAAACATAATGTTTTCTTTAACATGGACATAAATCATATTTACGTAACTATTTAGTTTAAAGATTCCTATAAGGACGTCTAAAACTTGGAACCCAATATTATCATTGTTTGTAATTGTCGTTCCTTATTAAGTTAGCTTTAAGTTAGCGTTTAGATTTATTACAAATTTGTGCTTATGTGCTTTTCTAGATAATCATCATCATCATCATCATCATCATCAGCCTTTATCTGCCCATTGCTGGACATAGGCTTATTCAAATGCCTTCCACAAAATACTGTCCTAATTTAAATCTTAATTTAAAATCTCAATTTTAGTTTTGGTCCATCCAACTTTTGAAGGAAAATATAAAAACCATGTGTATTTTTATACTGCAGTAGTTCGGTTATTTTTATAAATTCTACAAGTTTCTAATCAAAATTTAAAGCTTTTTCCAGCACTTAAATGCACGCTGGCCAAGTTCCAATACGTTCTCAACTGTCGAAAGCTCTATTTCCTTACAAAGGTACGTTGCGATAAAGCCACTTCGCCAAGCACTACTTAATACGGACTTATATTACAATATGGAGTATGTTTAATTTAGTTTTATTCAATTTAACATTCGATTTATACTTGGAATTACGTTATGTGAAGCTTAAAAAAGTTCTTAAATCAGTTTATTCAATTGATAAAGGTTTTATGAGACAGTTTTAGTTATGTTTAAAGATTATTTCAACATAGAAGGCTTATTAAAATTTCACTATGTTAGTGTTATTCTGTTATCGTTGTTTGGATATCATGATAAATTAAAATTATTAGGAGTACTCAACAATTTTTATTTTAATAATTCTACATAAGTATGCAATTTTTATCAAAAACCAGTTAAAACTTACCTTTCAAAGTAAAGTGACAAAGTATAAAAAAGTAAGTTACTCTAACGCTAAGACATTGCGAGGCATTATTCACTTTTATCATTTCTCCGCTAACCGTTGGATACCGAAGTTGGAGGATTTCTACAGTTTGCCGGATAAAACGGAAATTTACTTCAATTCCTTTTACAAATAGGAGGCAGATTGCGAACTTTTATACCGTTTGTATTATTTCTTTACAAAATTTATTTTTTATTTATCTTGACATTTTTGTATGATTCATGAGTTAATATATTCTTAAATTCCTTAGGGCCTGTCCCACCAAATTGTAAATTGTCTTAAAACAATCCAACGTGTAAAGTATGTGATGGAAATATCCGATTTTGTACACTTATCTCACAGTGACGTTATATTAAGCTATCTGATCCTCTATCAGAATGTGGTGGAACGGGCCCTTTAAGTTTAAGATTGAATTTGCATTAGTTACAACTGAAGCATGGACCATTTTTAAAATTCTTTATAGGTTATCTGTAGACTTTCCATTTGCTTGTTAAGCATGTATTGAGATTTTAATGAAAGAATAAATCACGTAAATTTTAAAAAAAAATAAGATGACAACCTATTTTAATAATTTTGTCAATTTATGGACTACACTATCTGCTATAGTTACACATTTATTAATTTAATACGATAAAACGACGAGCTAGAAATCATCAAATCAATGCACCGTACGTGCTTAATGTGTACTGAGGCTGACCTAATTGGATTTGCAAACCAATTAGTGCTCAACATTCGATCCATTATCCATGAACTGTTCAATACCAAGTCACTTCACTGATAGCATTTAATAATAAATCTATCAACAATTAAATGTATACATCTAAATGCTTATTGAATATTATACACCATATGTTTTTATTCATATTTTGTATGAGATATAAGGAGAGGATGGGAACGGGAAGTGGATTTGACGGTAGAGGAGATGCATAGGAATGGGAAATATTCTATTTATGTGCGTCTCCTCTTCCGTCAATAAAGGGAAGGCAACGCATCTGCAATCTATGTCTATGGGCAGCGGTCACTTCGCCATTTTGGCGGATAAAGGTGGCCGCTTGCTTGTTACGTTATAAAAAAAAGCATTTGATTTATCGATATTGTTAAGTCTGTCGAGTTAGTTAATGTTGATAAACAATGTCATGGACTAAAAAATGAAATATTTCAGTAAAAATTAATTAATCAAGTAAACTTTAGAAATGTTTTATAAAAACTCACCGATCATATTCCTCTTTAAGACTATCTTGTTCAGTTTGTGCATTTTCCAGTTTAGCTTTGAGACGATAGACTTCACCTTGAGACTTCTCCAGTTTATCCTGCAGCCCACTCGCTTCCGACCTGGCTCTTTCTGCATCCGCCTGCGTCACTCTTAATTCAGCTAGAGTCCTTCTTAATTCCGCTGCAGATTTATCTGCCTTTTCCTGCACCCTGTCTAACTCTTGAGACGTAGTTAAAGTACTCCTGCCGAATGTAGTTTGAGATCTTTCCAATTCATGCTTAAGTCTTTCGTTCTCTAGCTCAAGTCTGGCGAGACGTTGTTTCGCTGCCTCCCAATCAGCTCCTGATCTACCCACTTCGCTTGCAGCTTTATCTAACTCAGCTTTAGACTTTCCTAGTTCAGATTGTGAGCTTTCCAGCTTAGCTTCGAGACGGTCTTTCTCTGCTTGTGCCCTTTCTAACCTCGCACCCAGTTTCTCTACTTCGCTTTCTAGTGCGTGTAATTTCATTTTGTATTCCGCAATCTCTCTTTCGTGTAGTTCTCTTTCTTCGTTCTTTTCATGTTCAGCTCTATCTCTCTGTTCTCTTAATTGCTGGATCTGCTTCTCTTTATCACCGATAACTTCTTCAAGAGATGATAAGGCGCCTTCAGATGAGCAATGATGTGCTTGCATTGCATTTAGTCTTGCTCTAGCCATGTCAACTTGATTGTCTTTCTCTTTAAGCAAATCTTCTAAATTCTCAATCTAGAAAATAAAACAATACTTTAGTAGGTATCGACATAAATAAATATTAAAATAAAAAATGTAATGCAAAAAACAAAAGCATAAAATGAAATAAAACGTACCTTGAAATAAATAAAAAATCTAGCATTGAAAATTCAACACAAACAATAAAATAAAAACAAGCTCCGAGGATTATACGGGTACAAAACAAACATAAACTACGCAGGTACATTAAAGAGACAAAAAAGCTCTTAAATTGTCCACATATAAAATAACATAAAAATTTTTGTATAGTAAAGAAAATTACCCAACATAATAAATATACTGATATAATACTATTTAATCTACACTAATTTTATAAAGAGGAAAGATTTGTATATTTTATATGTATTGAAAAAACTCAAAAACTACTGGGCCAATTTCAAAGATTCCTTTACAATTCAAAAGCTATGGTATCAGCGAGTAACACAGTCTATATACTGTTATTATTTTTTTAATTTCATGTAAACGTAGTCGCAAACAACAGTCTTACGTAAAGCCTTTTATACCGTGTTTCTAGTGCTCGGTAATTTTGCGAAATACAATCTTAACCAATAAATAATAAAGCACTTATCCCAAAAGCAGAGTGCTGATATATTTATGGTGAAACATATAACAACATTTATTAAACACATTTTTAAACAGTGTCTAACTTTTTGGTAAGCATCACCAAAATTCATGTACTAATGTTATAAAGAGGAAAGAATTGTATTTTATATGCATTGAAATAACTCCAAAACCACTGGGTTAATTTTAAAAATTCTTTCACCCTAATAAAGCTACATTATTGGTGAGTAATATAACATTTTTAAATTTCACGTGACCGAAGTCGCGAGAGCAGCTAGTTAATGATAAAGATATTAAATAAATGAACGAAGGTTTTTCAGATAAGAATGATGTAGCGTTGGGGCTCGTAAAATAAACAAGCTATGGTTTATAGCCACTTGGTATACAGAGATAGTGAAAGCTGTTAACGTTTCTGAGCTTACGAGGTTCTTAAAAGAAATACCGTATCGTATCTACTTAAGATATATTATATACGAGCTTTCGCCCGCGACTCCGTCCGCGTGGAATTAAAAAAAACAAAAGTGA
>DVQH01001167.1:0-14284 GCA_018231625.1 Papilio phestus | reverse complement strand
CTCTTTATATAAAACGTGTTGGTAAATGTCAAGAAAAGCGAGTTGTCAACTAATCAAGTCTTCTCTGTATTAAAAAATATTGTGACTTTGAGATATATCTTCTTTTGATCCATATTAGACATTTTATTTTGATGTTTTATAATATAAGAAATTCTAAAAAATTTAACAAATAACCGAAAGGCGAAGTACGGGTAAATTTGTGGGATGGTCAGTTAGAAACAAGTGATGGTGACCACGAGTGCCGTCGCCGCGGCGTAGCGTGGTAAACGAGATGATGCTCAGCATTGCTCATTGTCCTGTCCCCTTAAAACTTATGGCGGTTTCAGAATCTAGAACCCACTCTAATTCCAGTTTTTGTGGCGATTGGCAGATAATTTTTTCACAATTACTTACACCTACCCCACCTACTAATTGGAACATATGAGCACTTTCAACTCAAACTGCATGTCGGAAGGTCTCCTTGTGAGAGCACATCCGGGCTGCTCCAGCGAAACAAACATTCGCAACGCGTGCATCCCAACAGCTAGGCAACTACCGGATAATAATTAGGACACCATTCACAAACACAAGAACGTACCGTAGTCGGTCAACGACTGTCTGGCTAAACTGTGATTTTCGCTAATTTCTAGTCAAATACCGCACTACACTAGTCTCGTTGTTTACAGACATTGTGTTCACAGACAGCGTTTCTTCAGATTCGAGTTGAACCTGGAGAAGATTTTTTTGCATTTTTTCTAGTTGTAAAACTTGGAAAACGACGAGCCTACGGTGTACCACATGACATTAGTGCAGTTTGGCGCGGTATACTCTCAACACATCTTAGGTGCGGTACTACAGATTTTTTTCAAAACAATCAAGAAAAGTTTGATGCGTTGAATGAATCGAAAATTGCAATATATGTGGACAATCTCTTTGTGGATGCAGATTCATTAACAAGATACGAAAAGTAATGAAGCAACTAAAAGTAACTTCCAATTGAGTTATTCGCGTTGCATGATTGGACAACTGTGAGAAGTATCGCAATTCAATTAAGTTTAACATAATATTTTGTGGTACTTGTCGTCAATGCCATATTTTATTGCTTTTTATATTAGTGCAACTGGTTAACGGTAAATTAATTTAGTTATGTGCTTATATTTTCATTGTTTTGTTCCTATATCTCTTTTATACTTGTGTTTTAGAAGAAATATGATTTACTGTTTCTTTTATTTTTGGCTTTGATTACAATATCGTCAAATAAAATACTTTTGTGTATTTTTTAGTAACTTAGTTGTTTTTTACTTATTAAATAAATTTATTTTTCATATATTTAATATTTGTTTTTTGCCTATTTCAATTTATATTATTAGAAATTAGTATTTTAGTTTTAGTTTTTACGAATATATTTAAAGTTAAAACTAAAATGTAAGGTGGCAAAGGTGAACGTTCAATAATTATAACTTTTACAGAAACAAATTTTGGTAAAAAGTTTTATAAAACATTTATATTAGAACAAAAATCAATAATACAGATAATTGTACATTTAAAATATATTGATAAATGAATAATTGTTTTAACAAATTAAAAATTTAAGGTTATAAATGGCGACAAAAAATAAAATTTTCTAGCATCAAGTGACCTGAAGAAGTTTACATACGCACAACTTGTTAAACGGATTAGAGTACAAGCGTAGAGTGAAGAGAAAGCCTTATTTCCGCTTTGCGCTTCATTCAAATTTCGCGCGAGGTTAAGTCCATCGCGCTGATTGGCTGATGAGTTGTGAGCAAGCGCATTACTAACTGAAAGAGAGGGAGAGAGAGAGAACAGACTCATCGACGGATATGAGCGAGTGTTGGTGGTGCAATTCGCGCGAGCCAGCGTTGCACACTTCTCCAGTGATTTGAGCCATTCACAGAGAACGTTACGCACAATTTTTTTAAAGCGAGATTCTTATTGCAAGATTGTTTTGTGCCAACTCTATAATATAAGTTTTTTTTCTCTGACTTAGTGTGAATAACTGAATGAGTGATTCAGTTAGTGAGTGTGTGTTTTTGGTCGGTCTAAAACACTGGTGTTGAACAGATTGATTTCAAAACTTGACGTAATGCTAACTTGTTTTATGTAACCTTTATAACAGTGAAATTGAAGTTTCTTTATTTTATCAATGTTTGTAAAACTATTTGTAAGTAAAATCCTTTCAATCAAAAACTTTTAGTGATTTTGTTGGCTCTGTACATGTTTAAATTGGTAAGTTTTAAATTAGAATTGTCACATATTTGCAATGCTTTGTGTTATTGTCTCTCTAGAATTCTAGTTTTACTTGTTAATTATACCAATTATTGTTGTTTGTAAAACTGTTTTAGATTAAAATTTCCGCAATTAAGATACCTCAGTGTTGGTTGTATTTTTTATGTTTACTACCTACTTTGTAACTAATTAAAAACATATTTGCTACTAAATTCTATAAAAAAGTTAACATGTATAAATTTTTAGATTTTGTGAGTGTGTGAAAATAAAATCCGGACGACAGTTAGTAGCAGTTCTTTTTGCTGTAGTGAGTATTGAAAAGCTTATGATAAAAATGTCATACCAAAAATTTTTGTGTTTTCAAATATGCTGCATCATTGTTGAGCAGAGAAAAGTCTTTTGTCAATTTTTCTTTTAGTCATATTTCGCGCAAACCTAAATACTTCACTTTGATTAGTTGATTGATTTAAAAATATTTTTATTTTTATTTTTTGAGAAATGACTTTTTGCCAAATTCCATCTTTTATTTTAGTTATATTGTCCATTATGAGTTGACACTCGTTGCGCACAGCACGACAAGAAAACCTCCAGAGGTAAGCTAAATGTGCGGTCGTTAAGATCGACTTGCAGAGGATAAACCAACACTATGCGCGCACAACAGACACATGAACAGCGTACATGAAACTATTAGTTCCATTATTGCCACGTTTTGCATGTTTCAAAGCTAAACAATCAAAATTGTCCTAATAAAATCTTGGTTGGAATAAACATTTTAACTTTGAAACCTGCAAAAAACGCCTTTGTTGCAATAGTTTTATGTGCGCTGTTCATGTACTAAGCGCATAGTGTTGGGTTACCCAAAGAGGGAGTTGAAAAAAGAAAAGAAAAAGTGTGCTATGTGTAACTTAAGTTTTGTGTTCACTTCAAACGTGGATGGCAAACGTCTGGTCGCAACCATCATCTACACCAAACCACAGATCACATTGGCTTGTCGGTGGCTTCATTTGCAAGCGTAGTCTGACTAGCTGTAGGCATGCGCATTGAGTGTAGCTTGGCGCACACACTCTCATTGACTCTGTTAGTGCTATTCATATTGTCAACAGCATCACTCCAGTTGCTCAAACTTATTTGTTCATCGCCACTGGGTTGTGATCACCAGTTACCAATCAGTAAGTGTGAATTGGAATTTAAATTATTTTATTTATTTGATTGAGATAGCGAATCGTCAACACATAGAATGTGTAATTGTTAACTTGCTTGTTGGCACTTCATTTGCTAGTGTTGTTTGAGTAGTGTCTATTATGCGTCCTTAACAACACTAGATGAGCAACACCAAGTGTGTATGGTTTATTACTTTGGTTTAGAGTTATATTATTTTTAAATTTTTAAAGTATAAAACAAAACGTAATTCCATTTTGACTTTTCAATAATAGAAATTCTGTAGGTAAAAACAGATTTTAGTTTTTGAGTGAGTAGTCAAACACAAGGAATAACACTTGTACAAGAGAGGACACAACCAACCGCCGTGAGATCATTTCGTTTGTTAGTTCAATGCCAATTTATTGCAAATAGGAGAAACAAGTCATGGGACAACTGCTGCTATGTAGTAGCTATAGTCGCACATAAACATTGAGTGTCGCTTCTCTCACTCTCCATGACTTGCTCAGTTTAAGCTTTCCACTTTGTTTTGTTTAACACTACTAGTTTGTGATAACCAGTAAGTTTCAACTAAAATTAATTGAATTTATTTGATTGTGATAGCAAATTGTCATTACGAGTTATGTGTTTAGACTTAAATTTTGATTTAAATTAACAATTTTTCTATTATTTTAAATTATGTAATTTATGTATATGATACTTGCTAAAATTTACAATGTGCTGTAAATTTATGTCAAAAATTTTCCTTTTAGTTTTAGAAATATTGAAAATGAGATAGTAACAATGATTATTTGCAATTATTTAATTAATTTATGCAAAATTCTAATTGAATTAGCTTTTTATTAATAATTTTCGCATTTTTGCAAAATAGCAATGTTTTTAATGTTAATAATTTTTTAACTATGTTTGAATTTGAGTTTTAACTCACAAATTATAAATTTTTAATCAAAAATTTTAAATTAAAATTTTAAAAAAATGAAAACACTTTATTTAACGTTTAACTATTTTGAGAAAAATTTTAAGATTTAATTTATATTTTTACTTTAAACAGTGGACGACAATCAAGCTACGAGTAGGCATGAACATTTACGTTTGGAGAAAACTCGACTATTTCGAAAACAAATGGGTTTGTTTGAAGATTGTTATACTCATGCTAACAAAGAATCCTCTGGACTACAGCAAGAGTTGGAACATGCAAAAAATTTGTTTTTACCACGAGATTTACGTAAAGAAACACACCAACAATCACCACAAAGCTCGCAGTTTGGTAAATCAAAAAAGCAATATATTTTGCCTGGTTCAAGTCAGCACACTTCACATGGTAACAAGCAACTTCAAAAACAAAACAGTAAGTTACAAAATTGCAATCGACACGTTAAAAAAGTGTCTGCTTCTATTTCACTCACTCAGCAAACAGAGGAAAAAAGAATAAAAACTTTGAATCATGCTAAAAATTTGTTTTTACCACGAAATTTACGTGATGAAACAGAACAAAGTTTACAGTTTGATAAATCAAAAAAGAAATATATTTTGCCTGGTTCAAGTCTGCACACTTCACATGGTAACAAGCAAATTCAAAAACAAAACAAATTTTTACAAGAAA
Source organism: Papilio phestus (assembly GCA_018231625.1). NCBI lineage: Eukaryota > Metazoa > Arthropoda > Insecta > Lepidoptera > Papilionidae > Papilio > Papilio phestus. Next base: position 9,297 of record DVQH01001167.1, on the reverse strand, counting down.
GTGATCTACATGTTACTAAAGTATCTGCTTCTATGTCACCCATACAGAAAACAAAAATTAAAACTTTGCAACATGATAATAATTTGTTTTTACCACTAAACTTACAAAATAAAAAACACCAGCAACAAAAATTGCAGTTAACTTATTCAGAAAATAAAATTATTTTGCCAGGTTCAAATTTTCATCTTTCACATAGTAGCGAGCCACACTATTTTAATAATTCTCAATTTTTTCCAACGGTTGAGTCAATTTTGCAACTATCTGAATTACTAAAACAAACCAAACTTTACAATTCTCAAACTATTCAGCAAGGAAACCAATTTTTATTACCAAATATTTGTGATAGAGACCACCCACAATTACCAGAACAACATCAAATACTTCTATATGAAAAAAATAAGATGTCGTTAAATCAACCGTTAAATTTGTTTAAAAATACACATGCTTTTACTAACCACGAACTTCCATTTGTTAAAGCAAACAGCAATTTGCAATTGCCTAATTCAAGCAGCAACTCGGAATTGCTTAAGCCTTACGACGAGACTCCAAATGTGAAAGAAACCGGCACCACAAAATTGCCTAAGCTTTACGACGAACCCCCAAACGTTAAAGAAAGTTTTACCACAGAATTGTTTAAACCTTACGACGAGCCTCCAAAAGTTAAAGAAAGTCTCACCACAGAACTGTTTAAACCTTACGACGAACCTCTAAAAGTTAAAGAAAGTCTCACCACAGAATTGTTTAAACCTTACGACGAGCCTCCAAAAGTTAAAGAAAGTCTCACCACAGAACTGTTTAAACCTTACGACGAACCTCTAAAAGTTAAAGAAAGTCTCACCACAGAATTGTTTAAACCTTACGACGAGCCTCCAAAAGTTAAAGAAAGCCTCACTACAGAATTGCCTTGCGACCAAACTCTTTCAGTTAAGCTTCGTTTCAATTTAAAATTGATTATAACAATGAGTTTATCTTGTTTTAAGTGGGTTTTTTGTTTCACGTAGTATGTGGACAATTGGTATTTTAGTTAGATTAGAATCAGTTAAAGATTTGAATCACAACAGTAAAAATTAGATTCGAATTGATAACAAATTTGAATCGCAACAACTAAAGTTGAATTCGAATCGGTTAAGCACAATGTAAGTAGGAAGTAGAGTGCGTAACTCTCAGTACAAAAACGTGGATGACAGAATACCAATAAAATAAGAAAGGAAAGCTGAGCTCTTGCCTATGAGAAAGAAGAGAGAAGTTCGGCGTAGGTTGTCAGACATGCTCAAGTTTCAATGGGACGATTCTCGGACCCCTTCAAACCTTGGGACCTCAAAGTCTTATCAAATTATTATTTTCTCAAAAGGATCCTTTTTGTAAAGTTTCAGTTTTTTTTGTTGCCCGTGAAGTATACTAGAATTTTTGTGAGGGCGGAAGGACGGACAAACGGACAGAAACATTACAATATTATTTATTAATATATAGGTGAAATTGTTTTCTAATCAGAGTTAAAAATTTTCAGGAGAGCAATAATGATGGTCTTCAAGAACACGAACAAAGTGATATGGACTCGTCTGTGGAGTTTGATTGCGACGACTATTTGCCAAAGAATTCTTACTTGTTAGATACACCTACTGAGCCAAGTGACCAAGAGAGGCACTGTGCCGTGCTAGACAATCATCAAGCGAGTTCTTTCCCGAACAATCACAGTGGTGATATTGGTGATGATGAAGAGGATGGCCAGTCAAACCAAGTCATGCATGGTAGATGGTATGCTCATTGTGTTTTGCATTTATATTTATAACAAAAAATATTTAAAATTTATTCACTTTCCATCTCTTATATATGGCGCATATTTTGGTGAGATTACTGATAAAGAAAGGAAAGTTTTTAATGGATTGAAGGAATACTTGTGCTCATTTGTTTTTTACACACAAAATAACTTCTTGCCATGACGTAACGCGATTTATATTTTTTTCCTTTGGGCTTCCTCAGTTGGTAGTGTTAAAAATCTTCATTAAATCAATTTTTTGCTGAAACGTCTCTCATCTGTGACATTCATGATAACTTAATATAATTCTCTAATATTATATATCGAGAGCAAGAATTATTTTGGGGATTTGATTTATGATACAAATCTTTTATTTGAAATTGGTTGTCTTATTAGTTATCTGATTTTGATAAAACATGATACACAATTAAATTTTTTAAAATCGGAAATTACTAAGGTTTAAGTACAGATTTTTCAGAAAATTAGCCTCAATGTTTTTCTCTTTGAATGTTTTATTAAATTTTCAAAATTGTGCAAAATTTTTCAAAGTAAATAATGTAATTGGTAACAAATTTCTCCTTCTTTTTTATTCGCACTCACTTTAACTTTTTCTTTTTTAATCTAGTTTTATAAAAACTGTCGCGGTTGACAAAGAAGATCAAAATCTTAATGCAAGTTCATTCAATCAACAAGATCACACTTTGAATAATGAAGTTGATGCAACGATGATTGTAAATAATTATAAATGTGAGATTTGTAGTGCGAATTTTAATGAAAAAACTTATCGAACACTTCATCTTCGTTTTATTCATGGTGTTGAACCGTAAGTAATTGATTAATTTTTTTTGTTGACTTCGAATCAATATTGATTTTATATAAAACAAATATAGCAATAAATTAAACTTATTTTTAAACCATAAACTTAATTTCAATTTTTGACACAAAAAAATTAAATTTTAAGACATTAAAAATATTTTTTTAAATTAATTATTTTTAATTAGTAGTGTTAGATTTTTGTGAATATATAATAAAACAAAATTTATTTTGTAAATATCCAAATAATTTTTTAGTAAATACTGATTAAAGTTTTAATTTTTAGTGTTGTTTGTATGTCTGATAAAAGTCAAGAAACAGACTATGATGAATCAAAAACTACCAAGGATAGAGATCAAAATGTAAACATAAAATGTCACGAATGTAGTGAAATTTTCAATGAAGAATCCATGAAACAACATTTAATGGCCAACAGTAAATTTCGTTTCAATTGTGCTGTTTGTGAAATTCAATTTCCTAAACAAAGTTGCTTAAATAAGCACATTCGTTCAATAGAACACCATAAACGTAAGTGATTGAATGATTTATTTGTTGACCCTGAATTAATGTTAATTTTATGAAACTATAAGTGTATATTTGAGCTTTGCATTTGCAATCCGACATTCCAAAATTTCAAATTAGATTATATTGATCCGATTTGATCCAAAAAACAGATTGAATCTGATTAGTCAGTGGGCTATTTTACAAAAACACAAAATAGAACGTTTCTAATTTGAAATTGTGACGTAGTAAAATTGCAAACACAAACATAGATAGAACAAAAATGAAAGAAAATAAAAGAGAGGGGGGGGAAATTTTAGTGTACTTTTCCTATTCTGTATAGTTTACTCAAGTTTTAAGTTCTTTCTAAACGTTTATCATTTGGACTTTTGACAGGTTTAAAGAACATGACGCCGTCTGACATAGTTGCACATTCTAAGATAAAGAGTGTGCCTCAAGGTGGTTCGATCGCAACTGGCATCCAAGTGTTATTGCAACCAACATCTCATGACATACAAACAACCATATTCTCTACCAGTGAGCCCACTGCTTCTTCCCGTACTCCGCGATATTTTCTCAATCTTTTCTCAGTCGCAAATGAAAAAAAGAATGCAAATCTATCTAGTTGTTTAAAAAACAAAAAACCCCAAGTGATAAAAAATAGTAAATCAAAAAAACTAAAACAAGTCTGTCGTGGACCGAAACAAGAGATTAAAAAAAGTTAAAAGATAAACGTACTATGCGAATGAGTCGGTGACGCAAGAACAAAAACACACAGTCCACTCATCGGAATAAGTCAACCACTCACTATTTCTTTGCCTAGCCTCGTCTTATAAATATCTTGTTTTTCTATTTATTTTTATCACAAAGTTGGAGTTACTTGTGCTTTTTTATTGTCCCATCTTTGTGTGTTGTAAATTTTTTATATATTGGAAAAAAGATAAATTTGTAAGTTTTTGCTTGTAAATATTGTACATAATCGACTAATTAGTGGTCTCTTTTTTTATATTTATAAAGAATAATAAAACTTTGTTTAATTTAACCGTATCAGTTTGATACGTGAAAAAAGCTAATGTTTTACAAGTTTTAGCTGCTCACTGGGTGACACAAAGTACCAATTGAATAACTTTAAATTTTTTACTAATACTATTAATACAAATTAAAAATGTAAAACTCAAATGACAAATGAATTATAATAAAATATAATTATTTTAATTATACTACAATAAAGCCATACTAGCAAGAGTAATGAGTAACAATTAACCAAGTTTTAGTATTATGCTATAAAATTACTTTAAATCGGTTCTACTGCCAACGTTTCCACTACTCTTTTAAGCACATCACTTCTGTCTCAGTGAATACACGCAAAAGATTTATCGCAATTTCAAGGGTTTGTATTCGTTTGACATACTCACTCAACTTAAAACAAAATATCAGCCAACTCAACTTAATTAACTTCAATTTACGCTCTAACTTGTTAGTGATATTCTACAGTGGTATTTGTCAAAAGTCATGTTATTTGAATCTTCAGAGAATACCGGCATCAACCGAGTATGACTTTCCAGGTTTCGATTCTTTGTGTTTCCTTTGATTTGTCCCTCCGACTTTATGGCCTCTAGCACCACTACTATGCAAGTATGATCTTTTGTACAATTTAAACGTAAAAACCAAGCATTAAGAGGCATCTCACCTCTGCTACAATGTTACGATAAGGTCAAAGTTTAATGCAATTAAAAACAAGAACACAACACAAACTTTAAGTTGTTCGTAATCTTGATACACTAATAAATTATTAAGTAATAATACTGCTTGCTTTATAGCCCAAGTTAGCCATTGTTGTCTAACGCCACAGTATGATTTATTTTATTTATTTTGATTCAAAACAAAGATAAACTAATACATTTGTTTGTAAGTATAACCAAATTAAATGATGAAAAGTAATACAGAAAAATTAATTTTAAAATTACCAAAATAATAAAATGTATTTTGAAATTCAATATAATTTTGTGCAAAATTTTGAATACAAATTGTATGTAGATTGTATTAATTATAAAGTTTCATTAAAATACAATGAATACATAAAATTCAATTTTGGTTTTAATCTACTTTGAAGATTTTTTGTTAGATTTAGTGCGATCATTCGAATTAGGGTTGTTTTCCGGTGGCAGAGGAACCGCCTTTCCTCCGCAAACCTTAAAACCAGGTGGTGGTTGAGGTGGCGGTGACTCATGTCCAGATCGATAACTACCATAGTTTCCTTTCGACGGCTTCATAGCTTTACGTTTGTCCATTGTTAATCTAGAAACAATTCGTAATAAAGAACAACATTAAAATATTGAATTAATCAAAACACGTATTTTTGTTTAAAAATTTATTACACAATTTATGAAAGTTGCCACAATAGCCTGTTTTAGATTTTGGCCATTTTAAAGATATAGCCTTTGCTCAAACTTATCTTACTCAACATAATATAAGAAAACTTTTGGTAAAATTTTAGAAGTGACAGACTCCTGGAAGTATTGCTACGGATGACTCGGTTTTGTGGTGCGTAAGCGTTATTTTCCACATAAATAAGCCATCCGTAGGAATGGACTTCACTGGAGTCAAAAATTTTTAAATTTCACCAAATGTTTTCTAATGTGATGCTTTGTAATTTAAAGTTTGAGCCGAAAATGCAAAGCTCCCTATAACCACAACACAAATCAATGTATAAAAAATTATCTCAAACAAAGTTGCTTCTTTTGTTCACAGTTAAGAAAGATTAGACAAAAATTATACCAAGATTCTTTTTTTTCAGTAAAAAATGTAAACGGTGGAAGATCAACGAGAATGGTTGAGAATGTTCAAATCTCACTTCAAACAGATGCCTCAAGCAAAAACAAATCGAGTGAAGGCAGAGTGATATGACCGTTGGCAACTCGTCCTTCGACATGCCACGTCCACATGCTATATACGCGCTTTGCTTTTCTCTCCTTCTTTGACTACTACTAGATGTGCAAGTTTGCGTTTGTGTGTGTACGTTTGTGTGTGCGTGTTGGAGTGTTGAAATCGACTCTCCCAATGCGCTTCTAATTAGAACCACTCCATCCTTTAGCCGCAATGCAGCAAAGTAAACAGATTGAGAAAGTAGTGAAAAAAATATATATATATAAAACTTTGTTTTGCCAATGATTTGTCTTTTAAAACATTGGCATCTTGCTAGAATTAGAGTAAAAGTTTAATTATTAAACTTGGGGAGATTGTATTTGAAGACCAGTTTGTGTGTAAATGTTAACAAAATTATGATAGTCAACAACAAGCAGTTATTGTTATGTTAAACAAGAATTTTAGTTTCATTATTTAGTGAGGTGACTGAAAAATTATTTCAATTTATTTGTACTTAGTGATTATTTTGACAATTTTATGTAACCAACACGTAGCTTCCTAGTTGGTGTGTCACTTCTGACATCCAATGGCACTACAAACTGGTGACTTGAATCCACATTTTAAATGTATTTAGAAATTGAACACAATTAATAATCATTTCAATCAAAAAATCAATTTGGTTTTAAAAGCTATAAATGAACGTTTGTCTTGTGTTACCTTAGTTGATATGTTGATTAAATTTAATTTATTTTACACTTTACTTTTATTGTAATGAAATTTCAACATAAAAACAAAGCACTTCTTTGATTAAACACTTGAGTTTAGAGCGTACTCTGACTGGTTAACCAAGTTCTTGAATGTAATAATTCCTGCAGAACGGTAATTGATTAGAGACTATTCCACTTACACATTTTTTTGCAAAAATAGTACTAATTTCCACCTACAGATGGCAGAGTTTCCTCTTTCGCTGAAATAAAATGATAAATGTGTGCAATCATCCTTGTGTTGTGCGAGAAGTGTAGTTACTACTCACATACTTGGTTGACTCTGCCTCGTTTTGCAAGATCGCACCACTGTTCGTTTGTCCGGTTTCCTCTGACACTCACAGAAATGGTTTCAGTGCTCACTGAAAGTTGGTTAAATTTGCATTTCTCACTGAAAATTGCACTGAATAATCAAGTTGAGCTGCTGACACTAGAAACAACGATAACTTGTCATCTGATAAATCGTTTATGCTTACCATTGGCGGACAACAATTCCCATATACCTTGGGTTTGCAGCTAATGTTTGAGTCGGTTGAAAAACAGCAAGGACAGCACTAAAAGTGCTTTGTCAATTGGTTTACCTCAAGCTATTGTTACTGGCGGACAGCAATTCTCAAATATTTTGGGTTCGCAGCTATTGATGAGGTTGATTGAAACCTGCGAGGACAGCACTAACAGTGTTTCATCAGTTAGCATATTTCCAAATACTGGTACTGGAAACAATTATAACTTGTCATTTGATGAATCTTATATGGTTACCTTTGGCGCCCAACAATTTCCATATACAAACTTGCCTTTTTACAAAATTAAAACCAAAAACAATTTAAAACTTGCGTTTTGTCAAATTTAAACTTAATTTTCAAATGTAAACTTGTAAAATAGAGAACAAACACAAGTTTAAATTTATAATTAAATTAAGATTTAAACTTGAAAAATCAAGTTTAATCATTTTGATTTCTTAGAATGTGAGGGAGGTGTTTAGCTTGCAACCGTGAGGTGGTGTCGCAGTTGACATCATGAGTCAACACGTTTTGCGCAGTCACTTTGAGCATACTTTTACAGCAGTTGCTAGTTTTTGTTTCTTTGTTAGTGAGAATTTTAGTTGTTAAATGACATTCAATTAACGTTCAAACTTATAAACATACACACTTAATCTCATAACTTGAACATGAATTTTCGGTAACAATTAAATGATTGTGATCAGAAAAGCGAGAGCATCATAATGCCATGTGGTCATTGTTCATCGGACGTCAAAAGTATTGCACACATCAATTTATACTTGCATTTGTGTTGAACAACATTGAGTTGATTGGTTATTTTCCCCAATTATTTTTGAGCATCGTCAATACTAACCAATACTGTGAGTAGAATCTTCAGCATTATAATTTTGCAATTTGTGTTTATTAATTTTATTTTGTAATAACCAATGACTTGTAGCAAATGTGTGCCAATCCATACAGGCCATTCCGAGGTGGACGCATTCGGCCGATTGAAGAGATGGTAACAGAAGCACTTAAACATCACCACCGCGGTGCCTCGTTGATTGCCATCAAGCGGTACATAGTTAAGGAATACTCGTGTGACCTACGTCGAATCACATCTGAACTATATGATCACCTGAAGAAAGCTCGTGAAAATGGTATGATAACCATTAATCAATCGGGAAGCTATCAACTCACCCCACGAGCATTGGATGCAGAGGATGATGATGCTGACAGTGTGGTTCTACTAGAGTCTAATTTGAGCACTAACGTTGTAGTTACTGGTATTGGTGCAAACGAACAACGAAAGAAAAGGCCCAAAAAGCCCGAAAGCATTGCCGATGACTGTACGGTAGGCAGTTGTGATTCGGAAGGCAACAAATACTCACCCGATGCGAGAATCATTGGTCGTTCCTATCTGAGAGAATGGAATGCTTTCAAAGATGAGGGACATCCCTTGTTTGACATAAAAAATGATGTGATCATACTTTATCACGACGATCATGAGTCTAGCGGTAAGATCGAGATTGTCAATATGAATCATGTTAAGATTGATCGCGAGTTCATCAAACAAGAAGTTCGAAAAGAGTTGAATCTATTTGATGACTCCTGGTTCACCAAGAAGGAGATCGAAGAGGCTAAGATTCATTATCGCAGACGTCCGATTGATATTGAGGACAGTTATAACCTATTTGCTGATCCGGTCTCAGGCAAAAAGAAACGCGTCAGTCCATTTGACATTTATGTAGATGATTAATTTTTTATTTTATAATTTTATATATTTAATAAAAATATATTATTTTAAATAAATAAATATTATTAATAAATTGTTAATAAACAATTATTTAATAAATTCAATTTATATTTACACAAATAAAAAATTATAATTATTTAAAGTGTGGCTGGCGGTGATTTGACTCAAAATGGTAAGATTGCGAGAACGGAATTCACTTTTAGAAATAAAAGTGGTTAAACTTGTAATGGAGAACAAATTTGATTTTAAAATTGTATTTACAATATTAAAATTACAATATACAAAGTTTAAATTATTATTAAATTTTAAATTTGCATTTTTACAAAATTAAAATTAAAACAAATTTTATACTTATGTTTTGTC
>DVQH01001166.1:0-14287 GCA_018231625.1 Papilio phestus | reverse complement strand
CGATTTATAATGGAGGTCTTTTTTTGAGCAGGCCGATTGTTGAGTGTTGCCTGTATGTGCGGTACTTGGACTGTTATATACTAGACAAAGTCTTATCTTTCACAATGTTACATTTTTGTTTCGCACAAATTGAACATCTTATGAATGCTTTACTTTTCACTGGAAGAGACAAGAAAAACGTGTAATGCCACTGTAAGTGGCGTGAAGGGAATTTAAGCTGGTTTCCTGTCACCACGCGTATTCATTGTGGATGTCGAACAAACTCAAGAGAGATTTAAGATGATGGCGCGTGTGGGAGAGAGAGAGAGAGAGAGAGAATCAGCAGAGGGAAGCAGTGAAAGTGTTCATCACATACTGAAGTAGTTGGGCACTTTCGCCAACGGCGTTGGTTACGCCACCAGCGCGCGTCACCCCCCACCAAAGTGAATGAGCAACCAGTTTCATTCACCATCTCTCTCTCTCTTACTCGTAGTCAGCTGGTTGAATGCCATTGCACACACCATTGCAACATATCTGCGTTTAGAGTGACTGATTGGCGTGGCTCGAACAGGTAGATGAAGTCCCAGTACGCTGACCGGGCCATTTCCCGAGAATTCCTCACTCCACAATAGCTTAATTGACTGGTCGCGGGCAATTAGCGCTCTTCGGCTTACAATCTCCGACACTGTTGGTTATCGGTGCACTCTTCACTCTCCAATCGATGGCAACAATGCACTTTGACATTTCATTCTGACTACCACATATCGGTGACCAACAACTGTGGCCGCCGAACCAACTCGCGGGAAAAACTAGGGAAGAAATATTCCCCTGTGTAGAGGTGTCCTCGTGCTGGTGCACTGCACCGTGTAAGTGTTGCCATCTCCACTATATCCTTGACTGCACCATTCTTCAGGGAGTAGTGCAAAGCAACTCTACAATGGAGGACAATGTCGCTGTTAACTTATCAAATTTGTAATAAAAATGAAAATTAAACACAAATCGAAGTGTAGGTGATGGTGTCGCCATCGCGTGCCGTACCACGCAGCCACAATACCACACTCTCATGCTTCACTATTTGTTTGGACAATATCTCGTTAACCTCGATTCAGCTCTAACGCGGTGACAACACTGACTTGATATAGACATACAAAAAACCTTTATACATCGCTAATAGACTATTGTAAACACAACATTGAAAAATACAGTGATGGATTGCGTATGCACACATGCAGTAAATAGCAGTGAAATCGGTGATGGTGGTTGTGGGTGTTGTCTTGATGGGTCCTCCCCGTCAAGACTACTACTGCTGGGGCATTTGCTGCATTTGCTTGTCATGCTGCGAGAGCTGGATCTCCTGAAAGCGTTGACCGATACGACTGTTGAGCTTGAGAAACTTGTCGAAACAGTTTTCAGTGCAGCTTTCCTCGCGCTTCGACACTTCCCGAAAGCTAAAATCGTGAATGCAGTCCATGAAGCACATCTCAGCCAGTTTGTTGTAGTTGAGGAAAAAGTCTTTGAACTGTCGAATTTCAATCTCTTGATTCATTTTCTTGAGGCTTGAGTAACGACGGGAGAGATGAGTGAAGAGCTACACACTCACTTACACATGAACCACACTCAATCACATGGCATTAAGACAACCACACAATCGATACTATCGCTATATTTTTTTATCATTTATTATCTTCTTTATTTAACTATTTAGATGTTTTACATGAAGCATATTTTTTATACTTTATACTATTAGGTTGCTTTAACTGCATATTTAAATACTATTATTTATTTTAGATGAAGTTGCAAAGCAACCTTGAACGCCTTGGCGTTTTAAAAGTTTTCACCTCTTTTGGTACAGTTTGCATGCCATCACAATGACGCCATCGTGAAATTATCAATTACAAGCACTAATACTTTAGAGATGTCACATGATTGATTTACCACACCATCTAGTTAAAAATAGTTTTCATTATTGACTTATATGAATCAATAATAGTGAATCACTATTAGTGATATTGAAGATTTTAACAGTTTCCATAATACAAAAAATGTGATGATTTAATTAAAAACAATAAATGGAAAAATATGTTTCATCACTTCGGATTAGACATTTCACAACTCCCGATAGTACACCAATTAACATCAATCCTTTGATGCCTTGCCAATGAGAGCACATGGGATGACTTCCCGGATATTTTGAAATAACCATATATTTCCCACTTGGTGCATTTTGCCTATTTAAACGATGTAATTCTGGCCATAGTATGAACTGGTGTTGATCGCACTTGTGGTCAATAATCATGAACACCATTTCGTTTCTCGGTTTGCTGTGTTTCGCTGCTCTGTTCTATAGCACCAATGGTATTATTGATTCATAAAATAACCCTTCAATGATCTCACTCCGAGCTTGCAGGTGAGCTGCGATCATGCAACTCAAGTCCTCGTCTCAGCATGGAACGCATCTTTGGTGGACAAGACGCGAGACCAATGGAATTTCCGCACCAAGCTTCGTTGCAGATGCGTTACCTGAACAGTCACGTGTGTGGAGGAACTTTGATTGATCAACAGTGGGTGCTCACTGCCGCTCACTGTTTCAGTCGTGGTCGCTCGCCCTGGAACTGGAAAATAGTGCTCGGCGAACATAACCTCCGCATCAAGGAGTCCAATGAGCGCGAGTTTCCTGTCAGCAAGGTCGGTTGGTTTGGTTCGATTCAACCTATTTTCTCTATCCACATTGGTTTCAGGTGATTGTGCACGAACGCTACAACTCACAGAACCAATTGAACGACATAGCACTCATCAAGTTGGAACGACCAGTTGACCTGCAAGGACGGGATAGCCATATTAAGCCTGTTTGTCTGGCAGACCAGAGTTTTGTGATTCGCACCGGACTGCAGTGTGTGGTCAGTGGCTACGGGCGTGGAGATAAGGGTAAACGCATGCAAAGATCACAACTTGTACTTAAAAACTCATTCTATTGAACAGGTCGCGTGATAACCGATGTGCTACAAAAGCTAACCCAGCCCTTGCTAGACTCAAACCAGTGTGCACGTGTCTGGGCAGGTGTAGGATGGCCTGTCACCGCCAACCACGTTTGTGTGGGTGATCTCAAAACTCCCAAAGGAGTGTGCAACGGCGATTCTGGTGGACCAGTGCAGTGTCGTCTTAACAATGGCGAATGGACACAGGTGGGAGTCACCTCGTGGACAACCAGAACTTGCATCGCTCCTGGCTACGCTGCCGTTTTTACCCGAGTCTCCAGTTATCGCGATTGGATTGCAAACCAGATTCGACGCAATTAATTAACGCAATAATAATGTTGTAGTGCAACATAATCGTTTTACGTTATATTACAATTGTTTTTAATAATAAAGTTGCAATAGAAAACTATTTTTATTATTTTTTGTTTTCAGTCATTATCTTGACTGTTATGCATTCAAATTGAAATCAAATTCCAAAGTTGAAGCAACAAATCTTGCTTTTTACAACAATATTTCTCAACATTTATGTGGAATTAGTCTGCTTCCATGTGATTAATTGTCAAGTTTGACACCGTTTAACGCTGGCTCTCCTTTAAACCTAAAACATGTGTATAAACAAAAAATGTTAAAATTATTATGGATGCACCACTAAGGATACAACAACAAAATATAAATGCAGTAACATTGTAAGAACAAAAAAATCAAAGTAGAGAAAGTTAATATAATATTGATTAAACCGTAAATATATTTATAAAAAAATAAATATATATTTGCATATGCTATATTTTAATTAAATAAATTATACAAATTCAAAATTCTATGGAAATGAAAAAATGTAAATAAAGAAAATATAAGATTGAATGCACTGACTAAGTAGAATTCTTAATTTCTTATATAGTTGCAATTAAATTAATTTAATTTCAACAATATAAATAAAATTTTGGGATAAATCCTTACATTAAAAAATTTACAATAAAATAAATTTCCATGAGTTAGATATTTTCCGTTTGACAAGAGTTGTAAACTCGCAGACTGACGGTAGAGAATCGAAAAATGCGTACCGTCATAGGTGGAGGGCCCAGTGCACTGTTTGTGTTTGTGTTGTGCAAACTCATCTGTACAGAGTGGCTCGTCTGCGTCTTTGTTTTGGTTGCATTGGCTCACTTGGCTCATCGAGCTTTAGTGATCCACCGAGTTATATTTGGACCGACTGGTCACCCTCACCCCAAACGGTATGAGCCTTGCTTACATGGAGAACGTGGAGAAAGAGCTTGATCGGCTGATCAGCAAGTTTAAGGATTTCAACAAGCATGGTGTTCAAGCTTTGTGTGATCTCATTCCTCACATTGAAAACTACCAACGTGATTTGGCAGTGTTGACTGGTAAGAATTTTAAACTTGAATTTTGCACTCATTTCAATATGTCTCCCAGCTCCAGGCAGTGAGTTGACCGACATACAGCGTGATCTTTTGATCGACAATGTGGTGCGAAAGTGCAAGAACACACTGAGTCTGCTTTCAGTACAGCATCGCGAGATGCACCAGTCGGTGTCTCGCATTGGAAAACAAATCGACAGAAACTTTGTGACCGACTATTTTTGGGCCGGCAACAAATCTTTGTTTCAGGAGAAAGAAAACCCACAGTTACTGAACAAAGTTATTGTGGAGCACTTTTTACGCCAAGGACGATCAGACATTGCGGAGAAATTAATCCAAGATGCCAAGCTTGATATCGATTCAAAAGACAAAACTCCTTATCTTCAGATGAATAAGATACTCGGTTAGTTGACTGGTATACATGCATTGCGCGGATATATGATTAAATTCATTTTAACCTTGTTAGATGCTCTAAAGAATCGCAATTTAGAACCCGCGTTGGAGTGGGCCGACGACAATCGTGAAGCGTTAGCTAAAATTGGAAGCAACTTTGAGTTTAAGCTCCATCGTTTACAGTTTATCGAGATGCTTCGCGGTAATGCCGACTGGAATACGTTAATCAACTACTCACGCACGCATTTGGCTCAATTCGGACCGAAGCATTCGGCCGAGGTGCAAGTACTGATGGGTTCACTGATCTATGCCAGGTCAGGCATCGAGAACTCGCCCTACAAGCACTTGCTGGACGCCACCAATTGGACCGAGATTTGCAACACTTTCACCAAGGAGGCGTGTACGCTGCTCGAGGTGTCGGTCGACAGTCCACTCTCGGTGACCTTTAACGCGGGCAGCATTGCACTGCCAGCACTGATCAACATTCAGCAAGCAATCTCACTAGGCAACACCGACGTGTGGACCTCGCGCGAGGAACTTCCCATTGAGATCGATGTGACGCGCAAGTGCCACTATCATTCAGTGTTTGCCTGTCCCATTCTTCGCCAGCAGAGCAACGACTCGAACCCACCTATGCGATTACAGTGTGGCCATGTCATCTCGCGCGATGCATTACTCAAACTCGCTTCCACAACCAAGCTCAAGTGTCCCTACTGTCCACAAGAACAGAGTCCTAATGATGCTCGACTCATTCACTTCTGATACATTTACCCCTCGACTCGTGTTTCTGTCACGCCCCTCTTTCACCTCATAAATGCTGTATAATTTTGCTTTTCTATCAATATTTGTATAGAATATTAGTCATTCAATTCAAGACACAAATAATATCTATAAATTGTTTTACAAACACACTCAACATTATAGTGGCATTAGAGGTCCTTTGAATGTTGAATGTAAGCAAGTTGGTTTGTTATCAATCA
Organism: Papilio phestus; assembly: GCA_018231625.1. Classification (NCBI taxonomy): domain Eukaryota; kingdom Metazoa; phylum Arthropoda; class Insecta; order Lepidoptera; family Papilionidae; genus Papilio; species Papilio phestus. Next base: position 8,584 of record DVQH01001166.1, on the reverse strand, counting down.
CTGATGGATTTGATATTCTCCCAAACGTCAATACTGATAGTAGAAAGAGTGGTGAGATAACTGATTAGAAAGCATTGACGCCTCCAAGGTGGAGTTTTACTATACTTCACCGTGGCTCATACGCTCCGTATGGTTTGGCCTTCAAGCCAGTTGTTTCCTTTGGGTCTATTGCGCCTATCACGTGAATTGTCGATTCTTTGTTGTTTAGTGCTTACCGATTGGTAGATGTTTATGACATCATTACTCTATATAGCCTGCTATAAATAAGTGAGCCAAGATATCGTCACTTCTAGACGTCTTGTCTTGTTGACGCTTCAGAGTTGTCAGACGATTCATCATGTTCCTCCGGAGTGCTGTTTTTCGCATTGCAAGTCAATCTTTCAAATTTTCACTCACTCGGAATCAACCGATTGTTGATTGGTTACAATTTGCATCACTCGCCACTGCTGCAAATGTAAGGCAAAAGAAATATTGACGTACGATGTAGAAATATAATTATCAGCTGATTTTTGACAGACTACTGCTGGCGAGCTATTCCAATCATTATGCCAAATTGTGGGCCAAGAAAATGTGAGCATCTCGGAACAAGTACGCGAACAGCACGGTCGCGACGAAGGACACTTCAGGTGAGTAGTGTGAAAGAGAAATATGAGTTGTAGTAAAGTTCCTCTGTTCAAGTGCTATTCCGTCTGACTTGGTGGTGTGGCCAAGTTGCACCGAGCAAGTCAGTCAAATCTCGAAGCTATGCTATGAGAAGAACGTATCGATGACCCCATTTGGAACGGGCACTGGTTTGGAGGGAGGTGTCAACGCCTTAAAGGGAGGTGTGTGCATTGCCCTGACCAGGATGAACCAGGTGAGCGAGGTCAACCACGAGGACTTTGACTGCACCGTCGAGGCAGGTGTCACTTGGCGTGAGCTCAACCAGCACCTTGCCGGCACTGGACTCTTCTTCCCCGTTGGTAAGTTTTACTGGTGATTCACTATTAGTCAGCTCTTTGGTGCTCTTATAATGATAGGTGTAATTTACAGATCCGGGTGCATCGGCCAGTCTCGGTGGAATGTCTTCGACAAATGCTTCGGGAACAAACGCGGTCTATTATGGCACAATGAAAGAGAACGTGCTAAACCTCGAAGTGGTGTTGCCATCGGGCGAGATAATGCATACGGCAGGCACCAAGGCGAGACCTCGGTAAGTGAGTTTCTTTCGACTAGCAATTGTCAACTTAAAATTGCGTGTGACAGCAAGTCTGCGGCTGGTTTCAATCTCACTCAACTCTTCGTAGGCAGTGAGGGTGTGCTAGGTACCATCACCAAGGTCACCCTCCGGCTTTATCCTATTCCCGAGACGGTAAAGTGTGCATACTGTGATGAAAGTTAAATTCACTAAAGTCCACTAAATTCACTAAAGACGTGCATCTGTGTGTGTCACTTTGAGGAAAACGATGCCACCATCAACACTGTGATCCAATTACTGCAGAACAGCATTCCACTGACGCGCATCGAGTATCTCGACGATCTGTCCATGCAAGCCGCCAACAATTACAGCAAGGTGAACCTACCAGTTAAGCCATCACTGTTCATGGAGATCTCAGGTAGTCAAGCAGACATCACTCCACTAGTAGAACTCACCGAACAGATCGTGATGGAAAACGGAGGCATCGACTTCAAGCACTCGACTCGCAACGAGGAACGTTCACGTCTGTGGAAGGCTCGCCACGAACTGTACTATGCGTGTCGAAACACTCGACCCGGCCACCGAGCACTCATCACCGACGTGTGTGTGCCCATCTCCCGACTCACTGACATTATCCGCACCATGCGACAGTACCTCGAGCAATACCGACTCAACGGTATGTCACATCATGCCCATCACTTTTTCTTTGCAACCACTCACCCATTCTCTCCAGGCTTCTCATTCGGACACGTGGGCGACGGCAACTTTCATTCGGTAATCACTTACGACGACAACGACCACGATGAAAAGAAGCGAGTCTTTCTCGTCACCGAAAAAATTGCTGAGTAAGGCGACACTGACGGGATTACGAGTCTAATTCGACCTTTTTCTCTCTAGGGATGCTATTCGGCTCGGAGGCACTTGCACTGGAGAACACGTAAGTAAACGATAACAGAGTTGATGATTATTTCAAAGCCATCTGGTATACTACCAGGGTATTGGACGGGGTAAGCAAAAGCATTTGGAGAAAGAATTCGATCCAGTCTCGTTAGATGTGATGCGCCGAATCAAGCGAACCATTGATCCTAAGAATCTGCTAAACCCAGGCAAAATACTTGTACTCTAACCAGAACATATCGATACCTTATAAATATATGTTTGTAATATTATGTCTTTAATGGTTTGCGTATCAGTCTCGACCTTAATAGCAATATAAAATGCCAATTGTTGAGTTGGAACTACAAATGAAAGAGAATAATAAGTTGACAAAATTTGGTTAAAATGCGCGATGTCTGCAAGAAAGATGCTATGTAGCATGTCTGATGAGATCACATCGAGTGAATTTGGTAAGATCGATTCGCGAGGCCATGTCAGCGAAGGGTTTGGCTTGAGCACAGACTGAGTGGGGGGCTGTTTCTGTGCACTGAACGCGCTGCTCGCTGAGTTGGCTCGCTTGGCACCGTTTGCGTTGGGCGATTAGAGATACTTGAGGGTGACGGGTGTGTCAGTGAGTAAGGTTCACCATTCAATATCACATGTTCATCGTACACAGGGCTAGGTTTGTCAGGTCGATTGGATCGAGTGGAACTAGTTCTGGTCCAGACTGCAACGACTATCACTGCTTGACTATCAAGACTTGTGTTTGGTAAATGGCTCTAAAAAAGTAGCATCCAAAAGTGAACAATATTATAAACAAGATGGATCGGGGTGCAACGTTTTTCTGGTTACAACAAAATAGTATAGCGAGTAAAGAGCATAAAAAAGTCTAGTGATCCAGTATGTAAAAAGAAGGCACGAGTTGAGTGTGTGAACGGTTGGTAAGTGGAGTCTAATCACTGAAATATGGTGATGGTCATCTCCGTCCAACGACCCATGCTGGCACGGCGAGACTGGCGTATCACAACGAAGTGAGACTAAGGGCAACCATGCCTGCTCCAGTCGGGTCTAGTATTTAGCACTTAAGTAGATGCTGGCAGAGTCGAATACTTGGCAGAACAAACTGTGGAGAGAGCTTCCGATTGGCAAATCAAAGAGTTCTCTTCTAGCTCATCCTCTTCATGGCGATAACGATAAACGAAAACTTAACAAGTACATAAATGGGAGAACAAAGAGAATTCTAGGCTCGTGACTAGTTTAAGAGGTCAAGCAAGATGGATGTGCTCACCTCTCGGTCTTTTAAAAACAAAACAACTAATGGAATCATAATACATAACAATAAACAACAAAAAACCACAGTGTTCAACATGGATGGACCAAGAAAGTCGAGTGGAATGTAAGTGGAAGAGAGGTGGTGGTAGAGTCAAGCATTGTAAGGGATGACAACGCCCGCCCCGTCTACCATCGCCACTGGCTCATCTACCAATGCGTAGATCTTCACTCCGTTGACAGTCTTGGTACGGAAGCTGTTGACACCGTTGCCACTAGTCGAGCTTGTACATCCACTAGGTCGCGAGTTCACTACACTGCTGCTCGAGGGCCCGCAATACTGCGGCTTGCTGTAGTGCTGCTTCGAGTCTGAACTACTCGAGTCTGCCGTATTCGAGTCTACTGAGTTGTGATAACGAGTGTTGGTGCTATTGCCGCTAACGTGTCCGTTCACTAGTTTAGTTTTGTTAGACAAACTGCAGCTACTGTTACCGTTGTACATCTTCTTGTGACTAGGGTTATTCTTGCGCGAATTGACTCCTCGGGGCAACTCAACACTTTCCTCGTATTGCGATGAAAGTGAGCAATGCGTCGAGTTTTGAGAAGTAGATTTCATCGCATTACGTGGCTCTGGAGGGATACTCCTAGAGGGAGTATTGTTATACGAAACTGTTGCACAAGAATTGGGTTGCCCTCTCTCCTTGGAAGAAGTGCTCATCGAATCGCCGCCCAACGAGTTGCCAGTGGTCACCCCGCCAGTATTAGTGGCAGTAGACACACTACAACTTGACTGGGTCTGACTATTGACCTGGGTTCCCGTACTATTTGCAATACCTGAACTGCTTTGAGGTGATTTGGAGTAGGAGTAGCTGGTACCAGTATTGTTCGATACATTGGCGTTGCTAGTGTGCCGAATGGAACTCGAATAATAACCCTTGGAGTTGTTTTCATTGTATCCGCTAGATGAAACATAGTTTGAGTTGGAGACAGGAGCTGATATAGTGTTCAGTTGCATCGCCGAGTTGCCAGAACAGTAGGCAGTAGCGTTGGGTACATGCGAAGGCCAAAGCACCTCCATCACGTGAGGTAAATACCCCGAGTGAAGTTGTGGCAAAGCAGATGCAGTGGAATTAGCACCAGTCGCGTTCATAGCTGCAGAATTCATCATCACACTTTCCATTAGTTCCATATTGGAATCTAGACCCTTGACATTCATAGAGGCATTATGAGTTTCAGCTAGTCCATTCTCTGAAACCCATAACGCCTTTTTCCAGTGCATGTTTTGCATACAACTCATTTGGGCAGCACTAGTGGTTAGCGGGTGTGCGACTGCCATGTTCGAGGGGTAGGTAGTGTAGATCGAGTTAGATTGTTGTGTGCCACCATGATGATGATGATGCAGCAAAGCCGCGCTCAGTTGCGAGTTGGTGGCACCTGAAGCCAGACTAGTGCTTGCCGCTGGATTAGTCAACTCGGGCACAGAGCTGAGAGGGTGCATCGAGGCTAGATGTGTTTGTGGGCTTAGCTGCATGGCAGTGGCCAAGTGGGGCATTGAGCCGTGGCTCATGCCAGGCGAAGCAGTTGTCGAAAACTGATACGAATATTGCTGCTGGCTACTGAGTCCGTTCAAGTTAATCTATATAAATGATAACGTGAATACTGAGTTACTGCAGTGGAAGTACAAACTACCTGTGGCGATTGAGTTGAAGTGTTGTTATTAGCCGAGGGCAGAGGGTAACGAATTGAAGACATTGCCGAAGTATTTGAATTTGCACCACTCGGTGGATTGAGCGCAGAGGATGAATACTGAAATGCATGCGGAGGCGAGGAGAGCGAAGTGCCCGACAGCAAATGCTGCCCAGGTGACTGGCCCGAAGTGTGATACAAGGAATGCTGTGCCGACAACTGCGGCACACCACTTGGATAAATGTAGTTTGTGGCATTTTGATATGGCGAGGAAAATGCCGCCGCGGTTTGAGCCATAAACTGCGACGAGGCTGAAGGTGACATCACCGAGGGACAGTTGGACACGAAATGACCGTTTATGCCAGCAATCTGATAGAAGGGCAACCCTTCTGCTGGGCATACGCCGTGAAAGTTGTCGTAAAGCTGACTCAGTGTAGAAGTGTTGCCATAAGGCATCTGTGAGTACACAATCGAGCTTCCGTGTACATAGCGAGAATCTGCTAGGTAATTTCATAAAATGAGTTTAGCATATATCACTATCACCGGGTCTCACCATATGAGTTTTGTAGGTGCTTCATCACAGCTGTAGAAACGTTCAACTTGCGACTCTTGATAATCAAATTGTCGGCTTCTTTAATCACCTTCTGTGCATCTTCTTCTCTGTCATAGGTAACAAAGCCATAGCTGTGTGAGGATAAGAATAGTTATCGATCGATGAGAAGCACCATAGATATAAATTACCCTTTGGAGACGCCTGCACGGTCGGTGATGATCTTCACCGAATGTATTGTTCCGTATTGAGCAAACAATTGTCGTACATCATGTTCACTGGCCTATTGATCGAATCGTTAGTTAGCACCATACTAATTAAGTCTCAATCAATACCGCACACAAACACACTTACATCAAGAGGAATTCCTCCGACAAACACTCGATTGGGCACGGGAGTACCGTGCTTGGGCACGCTTTGCGGCTTCGAGCAATCACTAGCAGTGTTAGTTGTCGTGGTCGCTCTGCTCTCCACATGGTTCACCAGCTCCGCAGTATTATTGCTTTCTTTGCCCACAGTGGAAGATTCGGAAAAACTGTTTGCAGCTGAGGTCACAATGGTAGTCACAGTAGTATTGCTAGCGCCAGTTGTGCCCACTGGCGAGGGCTGTTTCGAGGTATTGGAAGGACTCAATGTGAGCGAAGACTCGAATGTGTTTGCTAGTGAACTATCTGTCTCGGACGGCTTGACCTCGGACGGCGAAGTGGACGAGGTACCACTGCCATTCACTGCTGAAGGTTTTCCTGGTGCCTGAGCACTTAGTGCTGACTTTTCTTGAGACACCTGAGAACTGGAAGTATTGATGCTATTGCCACTCAGTGATGCGCTTTCCATCTTAGGCGGTGATGCAGACGGTGGTGCAGCTGAGTTGGGTAGCCGGTGGTTGGTGTGCGCCAAGCCGGACTCAGCCTTGTTCACTGGTTTGCCTGAGAGTCGATTGGCCGAGTTCACTTTATAGTGATGATGGTGGTGGTGATGGTGCTCATAGACCCCACTTGGCATCCCAACCAAAGGTTTGCTGCTGGAAGACCTTGGAGGATACCGATGACTGTAGCGATACGAATTCGAGTGCTTGAAACACGAAGGCGATGCCGCAACGCCCGGCGCGCCACTCGAAGCTTTTGAAGAACCTGAAGACATGGCTCAACTTGCGCGGGCTATAAAAGTATCAAGAATAAACTCAAAGTGCCCATTCAGCGCTGTCAACAATCTAAGAAAGAGAATTAACAATAAACATTATTACTAAACTTTGCATCCGACATGAGTGAAAGCGGTGAAATAAAAGTGGCAAATTGATAATGCTATGAGATAGGTCGAGAGGCCACTTGGCTAGCCTCGAACTGAAGCCAAGAATCAAGCTGAGAGAAAGAGAGAGAAAAGAGGGCGGGATAGAGGGGCACATACATAAACAGAGCCTGCACTAGAGCAGTGCCCAGGCAGAAGTGCTAGTGGCACCCGCCAGAATCCGACACAGCCAGCAAATTCTTCAACTTCTATATAGCAAACCAAAACAGAGAATGAAACGAAAAGAGTCATCACTACTTTGGGGGCCTGAGATAAGACGTGACGACAATAATAACCGTCACTCGGTGCAGTGGTCCCGCGAATAATACCCGCTCGTTCTCTTTCCGACCAGGATCATTTCGCAAAGTATTCCGCGGGTGTACGTGGTGTACCAGCCAGTGGCACTACTCTCTAGGAGTACTCCGCCAGAGAATCTTTCCATTCTAAGGTTTAGAATCAAACTTGCAGTCTTACTTCATAAAGAATGCCACCCTGATTAAGTATCCATGAAGAAACTCTGTGAGAGAAACTTGGTCTATTGCCTTGTGATATGAATTGAGTCTAAAATAAAAACTACTACCACTTGACTGTGTAGTCTGCACACATGCCCTCTTTATCTTCTCTTTTACTCATGCACACACATATACACACACGCACATGTCTTTTTCAAGCTAATGATAATCAGCCTTCAATCAGTCAAATTGTGCAATAGATGAAGGAACCCAATGGTTTGAGTAAAATGCAGCATGACAATTGATGCCAAACGTATTAGAAGTAGTGAAGAGGAAGCAAACGATATCATCAGTGCGAGGGCAGCTGGAAAAAGCTCAAGCAGAATATGGCACTGTCACAATCAATCACACACACCCCAAACATACCATCACAATGCTTGGTCAATCAAGTTGGACAGACAAGCGCACAACCTTGAATGGATCGAGACAAGTAGCACAACACTACTCATTGAAGGCAAGCTTTCAATTTAAAAATAATAAAAAAAGAGTGTCAAACGCAATAAAAGTGAGGAGTGTCTTGGATCACGTCGACAAGCTAGTGTTGTGTTGATGATAACTGTGGGAAGCTATGTGTGATTCTTCCTCCTAGGCCCTTAGATGGTGGGAGTGGACCACTGGTGTACGCTGGTGGCCAAGCCGACACTGGTCGAGGCGAGGGGAGAGCGGGTGAGGGGCACAATGGGATCCGGGCAGCTATTACTAAGCACATTGTTGTGCCGTCACGGCGGCCACCCGGCACCCAACAATGTGCCTCTGCCTGTGCCTGTGCCATCACTGTAGCTTGTACATGCTGATTTTAAGCGCTACCGAGAAGGTGTCAGATACGGACGAGCTGTCTAAAGTTTGAACAGATCACGACTACGCATGCGCCAGAGTCATAATGTTTTAGAGCACGTTCAACTGTCACTATCGTCAAAATAGGTGCATGGTTCACTGCCAGTGAATCACTGCTATAGCGAGCTCCTCGTTAGCCGCTATTTTGACGCTGGTGATTGTTGTTGATTGTGCAAACAACATGACTCTTGCGCATGCGTAGTGGCGATCTGTCCAAACTTAAGACAGCCCATTCATGTCTAGACATCTCTGACATTTTCTTCGTTGCGCTTAAAATCACCATGCACACAGGGTTCTACTCGCCACCATACCACTGGCTGCATTTAGACGAGGGAAAGCGCAACGCCAAATACTGGCGGGCCGCCACTAAAGTTAGCGTTTCGCCAAATATTAGCG
>DVQH01001165.1:0-14290 GCA_018231625.1 Papilio phestus | reverse complement strand
CTATTTAAACTATAACTGAATTTAATAGAAATAACCCATGTGGCTAATCAATCAACAAGGCAAACCATTAAAGAACTTATCATTTAAAATATTTGTCTTACAGGTTGAAGCCAAAGTTGGTTACAATGTTAAAAAGATATTCAGTGAAGAGACATTGTATATGGACAGAGATAGTCAGATTAAGGCCATTGAAAAGACATTTGAAGATAACAAGAAGCCTATAGAGAAGCATTACAGTAAACCTGGTGTGACCCCTGTGGAGGTTATGTCGATGTTTCCTGACTTTGATATGTGGAAGTACCCATGTGCTCAAGTCATCTTTGATACAGACCCTGCACCCTCTGACAAGAATATTGCTGGACAGATTGAAGCTATGTCTCAAGCTATGATTCGGTAAGATTCTATTAAAGTTAGATATATTTCTTGCAATTTTCCTCTACTAAAGCTTACAATTATCACTTTTATCTGCAATGATGGGCCAGAAGCAACTAAATAAGTTTATTCATAGATTTTTTCTAGTAGTAATAAACCTAAATTATGCTAGAATTAACTTAAGTTCACCAACTTTAAGCAATAGTGCCCAGGGCGAGATTTCTACTTGTTGCATCATGGGCTGTCACTCTACCTAAATGCCAGCCTTTATTTGAGAATGGTACAACTAAAGTGTCAAACTTTCATTTTAGAGGTGTGATGGACGAAAGTGGTGAACAGTTTGTAGCGTACTGTCTTCCGACTGAAGACACTATACAGAAACGTCGCCGCGATGTCACAGAAGGCATACCGTATATGGACGGTGATACATATGAATATAAAATGGCAAGAGAATACAACTGGAATGTCAAAAGTAAAGCTTCTAAAGGTTATGAAGAAAATTATTTCTTGGTAAGTTAAGTAGCTAGTGGAACTGTCACACTTACAGTTGAGTGCTTTTATCTTTATTTCTAAAATTAACAATATGGTAACAATAAATTTTCCTGCCAAACCACTTATAAGTGTTGTCACCTTTTCCACCAGTAACAAAAAACTAACATGTAACACACAATTGGACTAGAGAAAAAGTAAGAAAACCAAGTATATATGGAGGATATCTTGTTGATTTCAATTCTAAAAACATCCCTTTGTTGTCAATCTCCGGTTTGAGAACACACCCTGGTTGCCGCAGCCAATATCGGTATTCTCGGCGTTGAATTAATAGAAAAGGAAATACCACAAATTTCTACCTACATTCAAATAACTAAAAAGTATGCTTACAATCTTATGTCAATATTTTCATTGAATGTGGAGTTAAAACATTGTTTTATTGAAATGCTGTTACATGCTTCATTTCAGAATTTGTCTATAAGTCATTAAAGAGTGCAATACTACCTTTAGGTTATAATTAGCTCCATTTATCTACTATCTACATTTATATTCTATTTTGTAGGTTGTACGCAATCATTGTGTGTATTACAATGAACTAGAGACTCGAGTGCGGTTGTCAAAGCGTCGCGCGAGAGCGGGCGTGGCTGCGCAGGCTCTGACTCGTCTTGTGGTCACACACAGACCGTTGAGTGCAGCTGAACATCGGATGCTTCGACTGAGAGAGAAACAGTTGGAACCAGCGCAGGTATAGTTTATTGTAGTTTGAACTTTGTATATTAGTAATGATTCACAGGCACCAAGAAGTGGAATTAATCTTCTAAATCGAATTATTTTTTATTTGGAACAACAAAAAAGAGTTTAAACCTTTTTAGTAAATTGCTAGAAACCATTCTAGAAGAATTAACCAGATTTTGCTCACAACTCGGTCAGTGCAGAAGTAAAAAAAATTATTAAGTAGCCTATGTTCTTCCAGACACTGTTCTATATCTGTACTGAATATCATCCAGACCTGTGTAGACATACATTTATACAAACTTTAGCATTTAAGATGACAGATAAATAATGTTAAACATATGTTTTAACAGGAAGAAGATGAAGAAGAGGAGGATGACGAAGATGAGGAAGATGAAAAACATGATCAAAATGAAGAAAAAGAAAGGTGATAAATACCTAATAAAGAAGAAAGAGTAAAGAAAATAACAACCAATGGGAATATTGGAAAAATAAAAAAATTATCCTTGGATGAATTAAATTTGCTTAAATATGGTCAAAATGTATAGAATCTATATAATTCTAGCTCTGTGCAAAATTTCATCATTATCTCCAAAGCTGTTCTGTAGGGTGATGAACATCCATCTATCCAAACTTTCGCTTTTATGTCAAGTAGATTGTATTTATAGGTCTCGTTCCCGTTCTAAGTCTGGATCTAAATCGCCGCAAGGTTCGGAACATTCTAAGGAATCTAACGGATCGAGGTCCGGTTCACGTGAAAAGTCAAGATCAAGATCCAAGTCGAAGTCGAAGTCTAAATCTAGAAGCCGCTCGCGGTCTGCTTCTGGATCTAGGAAGTCTAGATCTAGGTCTGGGTCTGCACAATCCGGTTCCGCTAGGTGAGTTTAAATATTTGAATATCCTTGATGGTTGCAAACATTAAAACGTTATTACAGTATTATCTAAATTAACACTTTCAGTGCCAACAATGTGAAGTTTATAGATAAGTTTGTGAAACTTAATGTATGTATCACTTAGTTTATATTAAGTTTTTATAATTTAGTAAAATCAAGACAAGAACTGGTTATGATTTGTAGGTTTTTCTAGTTTAATTTTACTAAGCCGATGATCTAGGTACGCCTAGGGGTGGAACAACTATGATTAGTATGGTTTCAAAGTATTTTTTATATAATGTAAAGTAAAGTAGTTATTATTCCAACTTTTAGGGGATAGCCGCTTCCTCCTACCGCTTTCACGAAGCCATTAGTTGCAGCATTTAATCTGTTTATTTGGTTTTTTTTTTTATAATCAGGTCAGGATCAGCTAGGTCTGGATCCAGGGCATCATCTCGGGCATCTTCACGCGCCAGCTCTAAAAGCGGCAAAGCTTCTAGAGCCAGTTCAGCGAGTGGACGCGGTTCTAGAGCAAGTTCTAAAGCTAGCGGCAAGGTAATATGTTTAAAAAAAAATTACAGCAACTGATTATATCTATATCTTCCAGGCTATATGAATGAAACTATGTACATTTTTTAAACCGATAAAACCTTTTAAATTGGTCTGTAGTCACTTTGTATGGTTACAAACTCCTCAGTAAATATTATAATAACAAAAATTAAGCTAAAGATATTTCAGTAAATTTACTAATAAAATGACTGCATAACCAGTCCAAGATAAATACGTTCTATTTTGACAGAATTATGTTTAGTTAAAACGGACAGAAATGAATATACGGGATTGTATATATTGATTGGGACTGGTTAATGTAATTTTACACTAAAGTATAGAATTCTCATATTAAAGGTACTCCCTTAGACCATTTATAGACGTACAAGAAAAATTTAGCAGTGCAATTTGGGAACTAGCAATATCATTGAAAGCATCATATTTTGACCAATGAGGGACCAACAATTTTTTTTTAATTTATCAGACAAAAACAAAATGAAAATACAGTATGTACAATTTTATAGGAGTATAAAATTTAACGCGTTAATGTTGCCATTTGTATAATTTCGATAAAATAAGCATATAGTTTGTTTTTTTTATTTTTCAAAATGGGAGAATTTCGAAAGAAGTTAGAAATTTTAAAAACTACCATAAGACCCTTTTACTATGATGACTGTGTTAGTTAAATTTTAATTCACAATATATGTTACTCAGGGTTCCAGAGCCAGTTCAAAGGCGAGTTCACGCGCCTCCTCTCGCGCCAGCCGCAGATCTTCTCGAGCATCATCACGAGTGTCTTCTAAAGGCTCAGGATCTAAAGCATCTTCTAAAGCCAGCTCGAGAAGGAACTCTGGATCTGGTAGCGGTTCAGAAAGATCTAGAAGTCGATCAGCAAGTGGATCCAGACAGGTATGTGGTAACAAAGCATGAAAGATTGTTTAAAAGTTTGGCTTTGTCGGGGTTAAGACTCATTAGTAGAAGAAATTTAGCCTTTCGTGCGTAGGCAATTTAACTGCAAATGCGAATGTCTATGGGGTTACCCATACGCCAAAACGGCGAAGGGACCTATAGGTCGTTTCGCCATTTTGGCGAATTCTGGTGGCTACTTGTCCATTTGTCACCTTGACATTTTAAAAGTGTAAAAAATTATTTGAAAGAGGACATTAGCCGGAAGTAAATTTAAATATGTTTGTTGATAAGAGATATAGATAACAGCAAAAATATATATCATACTTCTTACTTCTTACTAGTATTATAAATGCGAATGTTTAGATGGATGGATGTTTGTTAGAGTTTGTAGCCTAAACTTCTAAATGGATCTCGAGGAAATTTGGCACAGATGTAGAACATAGTTTTAAAGAACATATTGGCTACTTACGTTCATTTTTTTTTAAATTCTAATACTTTATTTTTTAATTGCAGGGATCTCGTAGCGGTTCAGCATCGAGTGCGTCTTCGAAACGCAGCGGCTCGGACTAGATGACGTCACTTATCATTTATTCACGCTTCGTAAATTGAATAATATAAAATTAACTTCATGAATTATGTAAAATTGAATATGAATATAATGATTGACATTTTTACATTGTTTTATTTCTGGAATGTAGCTGTTATAAGTACTGGTACTACGTACAAAAAAATACGAAAAGTATATTACAGTAAAGACTTCGTCTCTCATACATTTGCATGATGGATACATACAGGAAAAATAAAAAATATTATGGAGCGGTAATTTTATTAGTGTTTAAAAATGTTATATTTTACAAAAGTAAAAATATTTTACTCGGTTTTGACACTAAAGTAATAAAAAAGTGCTCATTGTATATTAAAACAATCTATTTTTAAAACACTGAATGTATATTTGAAAATTATTCATTACATTAAAATTTTTACTATTAATAATCATAAACATGATAGAAAAATTACAATAATTTAGATATTTCATAAAAATATCAATTAATATGAAAATATTAGTCTTCTAATACAAAAATTTAACTATCTTAACATAATCTTGTCTATGTGTTAACATTTCTTTTTCAATAATTAAAACTAAGGTTAACTAAATGCTATAAAATGTATTTAACACTACAACTTTTTTTTTAAAGTACACACTTGCGTTTTTCCGCGCGAAGAAAAAACACAAGTAAGAACTTTGCTTTACAGTTGTGTAAATTTGAAACAAATTTTACATTTTTGCGATAGATAAATTGAAATAAATATGCTTATTAAAAAAAACAAATTCCATTAAATGTTTTAACAAATTATTCCAATTTTATAATCCCAAAATACATTAAAAAATATTAAGAAATTTAATTTACATCTCTTTATTGATAAGAAAAAAACTTGTAAATATTAAAATAGCACAAAACTAAAATGCATAATACAGTTGGTAGTGAAATACAAAATAGTTTTTTTTAATAAGAAATTAGCGACATCCATTCTTTTTCATGTCACGGGCAACATTTACAAAAATGTTTGCCGCCTAAATTTAATTTCAATAAAAATGTCGCTGATTCCTAAATAATCTGACAGTTATCAAATTACTAAAGAAATTTGAAGCTTAACATGTTTTTGCATATTTATAATAATTATTTCACAATTAAGCCAAAATCAATTAAAAGTGCCATCAAATTACTCATCTTTTCAGGTTAATGTGGATGTTATTAACATATAAATCAAAGTACAACTTAAGTTAGTTAAATTAATTAAATAAAGCTTAATTCTTACTTAATTCCTCGGCGACGATATCTAGGTAATATGTTGTGAATACGGCCTTATTGTGCATGACGTAGCGTAGTAAAGTGCCGGACACCGAGGTCAACTCCTGCGTGAAGGCGGACAGACCCACCGGTATCTGTCGCGACCCGCCGCCACACACTAATATCTCTTTCAGAAACTCAAACATTCTTTGACCTTGAAAATAAAAGAAAAGCCAATTTTGACAGCTGCTAGTTTGACATTTAGTGATGTGACATCTCCGATCGTCATAGATTAATGGATAGCGAATAATTTAGCTTGTTAGTTTTTTTAATTATAGTGTGTAAAAGGCAATGGCTTGTTTTCACATTACCTGCTCCCGTGCGGCTTCATCCGTATATCAAACTTACTTCCTTAATAGTACATGACAGTTTTCCAATTTAGTCATCCCCTAAGTTTAATGGCGTGAAAATAGATAGTCTATACCATGTTGTAAGTACTAGGGCTTTTATTAAAAAAAGTTATCTTTAAAAATATTCTTTGCTGACATCCTACATAATAAATGTGTGTTTATATTTCATTACTATAGTGTAAATAATGTAGAAATAATGTTTTTTAATGCCAAATATAAAATTAGCAAATTACTTACGGACAATCTGTCTAACTCTATGCTCAGGGTCGGAAAGTGATAATATCTGTGATTGTATAAGTTCTTTAGTGTCACTGCTGAGGGCTGCTTGATTCAATCCTTCTAGAAGATTCTCCGTGAACAATATGATTTCTTCAGCCACAGATGGCAATACCGCTTTTAGTTCACTGTAATTAATAAATTAAAAACACATTGATAGCTTCATAGTTTGAATTTATTATTTTCCTCACAATATTGTAAAATACTACTAATACAGGGGAATAGTTCTAAACATGGATACAATCTATAGATTGACAGCCTTACAAATAAACGCGGTATAAAGTTAAACTTAGGGATAAACTGAGTATAAGCAAAATTTGAATTAATATTTGTAACTTCATACCGTGTTTATTTGTATGGCTATAAGTGTTTGTTGTGGATGAGTTATACAAATTTAAGGTATAATCAAGAGTCGTTTTTCTTACACTTTATAGTGTTGTACAGTTAAATGAAAATAATAAGGAACTGTACTTTAAATCAAGACATGCAATATTTTTTTATACCTCATCCTTGTGTTTCCAATAAAAAATTGAGCATATGTTACTCAATTATAACAAAGCTCCCTATTTTTTTTAAATCGGCGTGGTAGTTTTTAAGTTTTTTGAGTTTAGATGGATGGATGGATGGATGTTTGTTAGAGTTTGTAGCCAGACTGCTAAATGGATCTTGATTGAATTTGGCATAGACATAGAACATAGTCAACTCACTTTTGTGTTTCTAATTCCACGCGGAAGTTGCGGGACAAAGCCAGTATTAGATAAATCTATAATTGTCCTATTGTATCTCAGGATTAAATACTTACATATCCTTTGATGTATTATCCAGTATAATAATAATTTTCTCTTTAAGTTGTTGCTTCTGTGTAGCTATGGAGGGATCATTGCCACATGACGGACTCACTAATAGTATGGACGCTGTACAGATCAGTTTGTACACTTGTATACCTAATTCCGTAAATCGCGATACATCTAGTGACACCGTCTGAAAAAATATATAAAAATGTATGTGTAGTGTTTCTTTATTAGTCTTATAATAATAGTCATTATTTGTAATATGTTTCATGTACACATGCAGTCTTCTCGTGATGTGCCATCTTAACTGTCAACTGTCACTGTCACTGAGTTACAGTATGTCTTTGTGGTACTAAGGAAGAGATTACAGTGAAACTTAAAAGTTCTGAGGTGACTATAGAAGTTTTTTTTGTTCATCAAAATCATAGAAAATGAAACATAAAGGTTTTTCAATGTAATAGACCCCTATAAAGTACTTACATTATTTTAATGATTTATTTAAGACTAGCAATATGTTGCAAATCTTACTTAACAAGAAAAAAAAAATATGAACAGGAGATTTATATTAGTATAGTAGTTTTAAGTCTTAAGTTACTGTTCTACACTTTCACTTTTTAAACTAAACTCTCAATAAATTGAAATAAAATCTTATATTGACATACCTCTGGATAATTTTTAGTTCTATCCCACTCCAACAGTTCTAAATATGCTTTTGCTAAAGTCTGTGCGGTAACATTTCTTATGACTATAGCATCAGTCACTGGTATAGTTAGACCTGTCTTATCTATATGCCTTTGTAACCATTCTCTTGTATATTGAAGTCCATCTGAGAATAAAACAAAGTATGAATATTAACAGTTAACAGTTTGACAGCAAAAAAAAAATTAAAAAAAAATTTTTGTATTAAAAAAAACTATTGTTTTTTTTAATACAAAAATTTTTTTTTACTTCTGTGAATGTATATGACTGGCACATAAATGACCATTTAAATTAAAAAAAAAAAGAAAATTCTTTTAAAATAATTTACCTTCGGAAACTTTTAGCAGTTCGTCAAACTTAGATCGTTCATACTGAACACTCTCTTGTTGCACGTGCGGTCGGATCATAGCTATCAATGTGTTAGCCAAGTCCAGCTTTAATATTTCTAATGTCTCGAGAATCGATCGGAATATATCTACCTGAAATTGTACAGTTAACAAAATCAACAAACTACCTTAACATAGACAGGACAATGTAGACTCTTCTATAGATCTCAGTCGTCATATCTGAATGTACTTCTTAGACACAATCCATACATACATTAATATAGTCACACTCTGATTATGTAGACCTAGAATTTAACTCCATAGATTTGATTTTCATTGATGGATGGTCCATTTTTGAGGTTTGTGGACTTTATTAGTGCTCATTGAAATAAATATCAATTCAAATACTTTTATATCGCAATTTCGACATTTTTAAATATTTCTTTCACACAAAATCAATTAAATCTTCATCAGTGTCTTTCATTGTAATTAAATTAATTAAATAAATAAATAATTAAAAGCTCCAATGTGAAAATCATCACAAACATTAATAAGATAGTTGTAAAATACAGTTAATTTCGCAGACTTCACCAAAATTAGTACAAATTTACATTTATAAAAGACATTAAGAGAGTAGGAACTTACAGTGTCCGTCAGCTTTGTTATATCCTGTATCATTTCATCTCGTGCGGGCGCGGCCAGCTTCGCCATCAGATCCACGACAAAGTTGGCATACTTGTGGAAGTCGAGACTATTGTTCTCAGCTTGCTGTTTTATAAAGTCATGGTCCAATACTTCTTCAATCATTTCTCGTATTCTTTTGTGCCGTGGCAGAAGTATTGAAAATAATCCCTGCAAGCATTTAATTATTTTTAATCTATTTGCAGCCCAAAGTCATTGGTGGTCTTTGTCTTCACTCAACATATTAAATTGTGTTCTGCAATGCAATTCATGTGAAGTTAAGACATCTGAAAATTACTATAAAGAATTAACAATAAAACCAACACAAAATGATATCATATAAAAGTTGTTTGAACTTTTATGACTCATTGAATTATTAATCATTAAAATTATTGCCTAATCAGATATATGAATACCCTTGTAATTTTGCGAAAAGTACGGAACTGCTTTTATACATAAGAAACTGATTGAATCCCCATGATATTTATTTTCTCAGTTTGTCTATAACATACCTGCTTTACATCTTGAAGCAAGACAAGCGCTTGCTTGTATTCAGGTGGATCTGAGTTCAATTGCTCCCTCAATATGTCAAAGTATGCTTTGTGCATTGTTTCCTTAACCAGCTTCTGATAACTGAAATAAAGAACCATAACAGGGGACATTTAATGTGTGTACATAAATAACAAAACTGAAGGTAGGTATTATAATGCCTGGTACACACTAAGCTATCATAGTACATTACACCAGTGCCCACAACTGGAGTGACATTAAACTTGCATAGTATTAAACTGATGCTAGTAAATCCACACAATCCATACAATGCTACAATTTAACTGTATTGGTTAAGTGTTAACCACATAAATAATTAAAAACCATACCTATTGTCTGGTGGTTCAAATGGTTCCAGCTTGAAGTCTTGATCCACAGCAATATCATGAGCAAGGGCCATGTTCTGCATCCCATGCGCTGCTTTCATTATATCCTCGAGGGTTACAAACTTTGGAGGAGATGCACCAGTTATTGTAGATCCTCTTACTCGGAACTGAATAGGCTCATTTGGATAGTAACTGTAAGTTCAAATAAATTTTTGCTTTTAAATTTCCTAGCTTAATTATTATCAAAAAGGTTTAAAAAGCTTAACTATAAAGTGCTAAAGGTTTAAATTGTTCCTGTTTTGTGATCTTGGTAATAACAAAGAATGTTTCATCATAAAAAAAAGAAATAAGTAAGAACTCTTTCTAAGTTTTATTGTTTATTATTTTGTGTATTTTAATGACATACAATTGCAAATATAATCTGAGTAATAGAGTATATCAAAATTGTATTACAATCATACCTTGATCTGGAACCAGTGGGCATTGGTTGTGATGGGGTCCGGGTAAACTTTTCATCTTTGTCTCCCTTTTGGCCTGAGCCACTCGGTCCCTGGCGGTCACTCATCTTGGAATACGAATATAAACTGACCCTAGCACGGCATCAAACCTTTCTCAACCCATAAAAGGCAAGCACGTTACATGCAAGTCGAAAACCTCATATCATCTCAATACGGAACCACCTTGAGTCATAATATAACCTTATTCACATAACAAAGAAACAAAGGTTTTATGTAACTTTTAGTCCCAAAGCGCACCTTTAACAATAACATTGGTTATTATAACTTATTTTACACACTACGTTATAATCTTGTTTTCATTTTACTTTGATTTAAGTTTTCATTTTCATTTACTTGTCAATTTGGAATTGGTTGCTGTCAATATTTTTTTTAATTGTCCCGTCAAAAGTCAAAGTATACACCAGTGTCGCAATGATTTCATTTTAATTTAATTGATAGTAAATTAATTACCGAGTATACAAATATGCAATTAAAATAAAAGGTGTAGCACTGAAAGTAAGAAACCTAGGCTTTAGAGATCTCTCAATTATTTAGTTTTTCATAAAACAATTTGCCAAAAGATCTCAAATAATCTGAAAAATTGCAAATCGAATTTTGTTCAACCGCCTTAAGTTTAAAGATCCTAACAATTGCGTACGAGAAGAAGAATTATACTACGAAGCATCTTAAAGTATATTTAGGCACTATAAAGCTTCGGTGCTTTAAATACAGTAAAATAAAGTATTACTCAGTTCTTTGTTCTACAACTACTAAGACCAAAAGTTGATGACTTTATTATTTTACGTCCACGACCATGACTATTATATTACAATATAAAATTTAAATTGCAGAAACAATTTTTTATGCGTGATGCGATGCTCGGTAAAGGCGCAACATTTTAAATTATCGTTATATTGTTGTGTACTAAAGTATCTAAATCCAAGAGGTGTTTATAGTATAATAATATTCGTAACAATAACGCACTTGTACGATATACAAATCATAGAATACGTCTGGGTATAAAGTAATTTCCTTGCTATAACTCTGTTGGCAACAGAAATTAAAGAAGCGCAAAAGTCGAGGAGGCAATTTAACTTCCGTTCTGACAGAACTAGCAACTAATTTGCCTGTGCAAACGTATTGCCTCTCCGCGAATCTTGGAGAGTAGATTACTTTTCAAATATTCATTGCTTTTATATTTAAGTTTTTCTATACAGGTATACAAAAAAGAAAAACAGTTACAATGGAGAAACGGCTTTTACTTTATTTTTTAAACATTTTTGCAGACATTGCTTAACTAAATAAATACATGATAGATTAGATATAATTAGATCTACAAATAGATCTAAGTATGATCGTCACTCAACCTAGATGGGAGCGCGGGGGGGGGGGGCAGGGCGATGATCATAGAGGGACTTGTATATGCCTGACACCTGAGCATTCTCATTATTTAATACTTTCTTACTGAAAGCTGAGGATGAGACATATTTAGTTTGTACATACAAAAAAAGCGCAGAAGTCTCGTAGCCAATTTAACTTCCCCGGAGACAGAAGTTAACTGGGAACTAATTTGCTTGTGCCAGCGTACTGCATCCGCTCCACTCGTCCCGAGCAAACGGATTACATTTTTTTCTTAAATATTTCCATTTTAACTCGGATAATTTATTTTTTATTTCGTGGTCTCACTCACCTAGGTGAGGTTATTATCAGCTAAATTTTCTTTAACAAAATAAACCATCTCGGATTTGTGCCAATTTATTAATTTAACACAGATTATAATATTTTGTAAAACAATAAATAAACACCATGTACATTTAGAATTGGTTGGGTGTAAAAAACATTTCAATTTGTCAACGTGCTTATGGTTTTTTTTTTCAAAGTTACGACATCGGTTTGTAAACGTCGCTCGTATTGTGTCTGTGATGTGGGTTTGGCGGGAACTCCCCGAATTGTACGTCACTCTGAAAGGATTCGATTATGACCACTAATCTGAAAACGTTTTGATGAATGACTGTGGAATATGTTTTCTTTTTTTAATATTACGTCTGTTTTGGACATGGGTTTTATTAATATTATACATTTTTCATTAATAATATTTGCGTAAAGTACAGAACATTTCTTACGGATGGTTTGAGATTTATGTTAATGGCAGTTAACACGTTCAGTGCCACCGATTTATATTTTAGTGTAAATTACGTAATAAAACTCAACGTGTTAAGCATGATTAATTGACAAATTAGGACTTGAAATGTCATACTACAGATAAATACAATTATTCTGAACCGATGTGAGGGTTAATGTTGAGCACTGTACTGACTTGGCACAATGCTACAAATAAACTAAATACTAAAGCATTGCATAAGTAAACATAGATTGGATCTCACTAGTCGCAGTCGTCAGGGTAAAATGCAAAAACCGACTGTCTTCGAAATATCCCAAACACTTCTCCGTTATCTTGTTCTGTTTAAAGCAAACAAGTTGAATTATACCGAAAAGTAGGCAAAATGTTAACTGAACACTTCAAGTGACATTTAAAATTTTTCCTACAGACGCAGTTTTTACTAAACATTTCGGGTGTTCACTTAAAAATGCCAGAACTGAGCGTATATAGCTTTATAGTTATGAATGAGATTACAAAGTGTAAAAGGTTTGAAAGTTATAGACAAAATTAACAAGCGGATTACACAGTATGGTCGGAGCGGGTAGTTTGCGCGGGAAATCTGTTAGCCGGTAGAACAAGTTACCTGCTGAAATAATTTAAACTTTTAATCCTTGTTTGTGGCGTAAGGCCCCTTACTCTGTGCTAGTTTGTTTTGGATTTTCGATCCTATGTAACCAGCATGAGATCGATTTGATTGATTTAATAATTTAATATTTATCCTTAATTGTCAAACTTCATACAAATATGAATGAGAAAGTGTGGATGGATCTTTGTTACTACATCTTCAAAATGGATTAACGAATTTCGATGTAATTTGGCTCAGATGTAGACCATAGCCTGGAAGAACACGTAGAATAGGCGACGTGGACGAAGACTTCGTCAAAGGCGAAGGCTTATTGGATTTGTACTTTCGAAACGTATGAAAATAAAATAATTTTAAAATGCCCTGTTTTACTACTTGGTTAAATAACTTTCAGGCTAACAAATAATAGACAAGCCCTGAATATGTATGAAGTATGATTATATTCATACATTTTCTATTCTTAGTACAACAATATTAAAAATCGATAACTGTTAAACAATATTATGGTTAATTTACGAACAATGAAAGAAATTCGCGGTATTCAGTGGGAGGTGACGTCACGTCATGCTAATTAGATACCGCGGCGTGCCTCGCATTTCATATCGAGCCAGTTTTACTTTAGTATTCAAGGCGGCGCCAACTAATTTCGAAATGATGATGAGATTAACACAAACTCTTAATTAGTTTGAGAACGTTAGGTCTACTTCCAAGATATTGAATGGTTTTTTTCACAGACTTGACTTTTTTGTTTGATTTTTTGTTTCTGTTTTCATTGCCAAAAACCTTTAAGTATCAAAAAAAGGTTTTTTGGTAGTTAAATCCATTTAAGTATTTGATTTAAACGTAAATCCAAAATTATTTAGATTTTATTTTTTGTTTTATCAGGACCACTAGTTACTAATATGAGAACATGATAAGTATGAGGTGAGAGCAATTTGACATAGTTGTTTTTTTTCTCGGAGAGATGGCGTGGATGTAATTTAAACTACGCGGAGCCAGGCCGAGATATAAAGTTTGCGAAGGTAAATAACAAGTCCTGTCTGAGACGGAATTGGATTGCCTCATTTATTTTTGTATTTCTTCAATATCTTTGAGTTGGCGAGAAAAAATTTATTTTAAAGCAAACAATATTTAGGTGGAACTTGATGACTATTTGTAGAAAAAAAACTTCACTGACTATTTTAATTTAACAAGAATGCTATAAAATACGATTGTTAACAATTTCAGAATTTAAAAAAAAAACTATAATGGCGGTAAATGTGTTAACAATCGTATTTT
>DVQH01001164.1:0-14290 GCA_018231625.1 Papilio phestus | reverse complement strand
CGCTTTCGTGCTTGTTCTCTACGATGAGATCAAGGCTCTGATTGTCTAATCAACGATTTCAAAATTCTAGGAATAGTTTTTTCAACATAGGCGGAATTCATTTCATTAATTTATTTAATAAATTATTTACATTCATTTTTTGTTGAGAAGCAACATATTGAGTACAAAATAGCACGTGACATTGAGTGCAATTGGACTCTAATCTAATCATAAACGCTTTACACTCCATAGCATTACTTATGAAGTTGTACACTTTGCGATCATGGCAAAGGGAGATAAAGTAGGTAACCAAGTGAAAACATAGAAATATAAACTAAATATTTCTAAAATTTAAGCCATCCCGAAAATGCTACGATTTAAATATTTTCAAAAGCTGCGGTCACTAACAATTATGGTTTATCTAACAGGTTAATCTAACTAAAACCGAGTTTTCAATCTTCTGTTAGCAGTTAAAAAAAAGTTATAAACATAATCCTTTGACGATAAAAAGTGACATTTTTAAATTTATGCTCGAATGCTTGATAGATTCTAATTGGAATTGGAATTATGGTAGTAAATACCTAAGTCTGGTGGTTTTGTGAATTCACATCTAAGGAAAATAGACAAAATTGATGAATTCTTATAAAAATACATTGGATAATTTGTTCTCCTAATAGGGTATGAACAAAAAACGCGGCTGCCAAAAAGTCCCACTGTTTGCCCTGTACAATTTATTGAATTGGGAATTGGTTTTATTTTTTAAGGTTTTACTTTTTTTCAAGATATATTTTTACTGAAACACTGTAAGATGTTCTTAATACTGTGATTTATTTTAAATTTTAGTTTAAATGAAGTAATTGTTAGCAATAGAGAGGAAAATGTTTGGATCACTTTTTTGCCCGCAAAAGGTAGATGTGAGATTAACTTTCAAATCGAAAGCTGATCTACAAAAGGCCTGTGAGGGAGTCTTGAAATGGCATGTGTGTGCACTTGTGGCCATTTAAGTTGGCCAATTGGCGCGTGGTCCGATTCGAATCAAAGCCAGTGAGTGAATGGAAGTGAGCGTGCGCAGTTCGTCTCGTCTCAATTCGAAATTGGACTAGGTGTTGGGGGAAAAGTGACCAACACCGAGGGATCACTGGCATTCGATTTGCTCGCCTCGGCCGCACCACTTGTCGCGTACCCACCAGAAGTTCCGTGTCATCACCCAACGCATTTCAGCCATGCCGTTTGACGCAAAATCTTTCGCCAAGGACTTTATTGCTGGCGGCGTTTCGGCTGCCATCTCCAAGACAGCCGTTGCGCCTATTGAACGTGTCAAGCTTTTGCTTCAAGTTCAGCATGTTTCTAAGCAAATTCCCGAATCGCAACGCTACAAAGGTTTGATTATTTAGCAATTTTCATAAAGTGAATTTTTTTCACAATCTATGTTGTACCCGTTCCTAGGTATCATTGATGCTTTTGTACGAATCCCAAAGGAGCAGGGCATGCTTTCGTTCTGGCGTGGCAATTTGGCCAATGTGATTCGTTACTTTCCAACCCAGGCTCTGAACTTTGCATTCAAGGACAAATTCAAGCAAATTTTCTTAAGCGGAGTCGACAAGAACACTCAGTTTTGGCGTTACTTTGCCGGTAACCTGGCTTCTGGTGGAGCAGCCGGTGCAACTTCGCTTTGTTTCGTATATCCACTTGACTTTGCTCGTACTCGCTTGGCTGCCGATATCGGAAAAGGACCGAATGAGCGTCAATTTAATGGCATGTTTAATTGTATTTATAAAGTGTTCAAGAGTGATGGCCTAGGCGGTTTGTACCGAGGCTTCAGCGTATCCGTGCAAGGTAAATGTGTATAGTTACTGTAACAACTTGTAACACTTTACATTTTAGGCATCATCATTTACCGCGCGGCTTATTTCGGGTTTTTCGACACTGCTAAGGGTGTTTTGCCTGACCCAAAGCAGGTTCTACCTCAAGCTCCAATTCTCATCTCGTGGCTGATTGCTCAGACAGTCACTACTGTGTCTGGCATCATCTCATACCCCTTCGACACGGTCCGTCGTCGTATGATGATGCAGTCGGGCTTGCCACCGTCCGAACGCATGTACAAGAATACTGCTGACTGCTGGTCCAAGATTGCCAAGACCGAAGGTCCCAACGCGTTCTTCAAGGGTGCTTTGTCCAACGTGTTTCGTGGCGTGGGTGGTGCTTTGGTCCTAGTCTTCTATGATGTGATCAAGGACTATCTCGTCAAATTTTGATTGACATCAAATTTGTGTGTGCATTGTTATTTTTTACTTGATTTCTCCTAATAATAAGAGCAGAATTCGTCTCTAAAAGTACAATAAGTTTGAAGAATGAATAAAGGTGAAGTAATGGCGGTAGAAAAAAGTGGTGCGCACTGCCCGTCACCTCCTCTGTGGACGGCACCGTCGACCACTCGCGTTTTGTTTGCCAGTACTTTCTTGAGCAGTTTTCGTGAGCCAAACCAATTTTTTTCGGAAACATCTCAGAAGTTTCATTAAATTATTTTAATCGCGCCAAGAGATTCTGTTCTTCAAGTGATTTCTAACTACTAGGTTATCGTACCGATTGGCCACCGTTTGGTGGTGAGACTTTTGCAGATCTTTCCCCCTGTTAAAGGGTTTGGTGGAGCACTTGTGATCAGGACAACGGTGAACATTCACACTCTAGATGGATAGTTCGACTCATCTAGCTCAGGTAATTCTTTGTTTTGTATTTCTCAACTCTGATGGACATTGTTTGGACAGATTGTCAAGGTTGAGCAGATGGACACTTCTCCAGTGGAGCTCAATATCGAGGAGAACATTGTAACCGATGATAATAATATCGAAATACTAGCCATTCATAACGATAGCCATAGCATTCAGTTAGAGTATCTCGATGGTATTGTCAAGATGGGCAATGAACTGGTGGTGAAGACCAGTGTCGAGGAGGAGAATAAGACTTTGAAGAAGGAGTTGACTCTGATTCAGGAGAAGTTTGCCGTGCTGCATTCTCAGGTTCAAAACCAGTCAAAGCTGATTGAACTGCTGGTTCGCTTGGATATGCTCAAGTCCGACGATGAGCCTGACCAGAAAGAGCTGGACGATCTCCATCGTAAGATATCGCTGTGCTACAGCCTGATGAATGAATGTACCATCAAATACAATGAGTTGTGTAATGAGAAGCGACGAGTGCTGCTCGTACCTCCAACCGACACTGGTAACACTTGATCTATCTATACCATAAGTAAATGGTTGTAATCTCACACAAATTGCTCACTCCTCACAGAAAAGCGAGCTCCAATCTGGGAGCACTTTACCGTATTGGCCAACATTGATGGACAGAAGAGTGCGGAATGCAATTACTGTGGCAAGAATTTTAACTACAAAAACCTCAACGCAAACAAATGTCGCGAGCATCTGAGCGAGAAGTGTGATAAGGCTCCCGAAGCAGTCAAAGCAACAAGCAAGCCTCGCGTCGATTCTGGACTGAACAAGTCGAAATTTGCAGTATGGAACCACTTCCTTTCGGCCGAGCGCGATGGCAAGACCGTTATTGCTTGTCTCTATTGCAGTAAGTCTAACATCGACTTGCAATTTTTCGTTTTATAAGTATCCCCACTTTCTATCGTAGGCATTGAATATTCGTCTAGAAATGCCACAAAATGTCGCGAGCATTTGGCTTTTAAGTGTCCAAAAATACCTGAGGAAGTAAAGGATCAAATGAGAGCCACTTTCAGTCAAGATTACATCAACAATATTACCTCCAACAAACGTTCGAGCATCTGGGAACATTTCAGTATCCATATAGATGATGGTGAGTGTCTAATTATGTAATCTGTGAGTTTGTTCTAAAATAAATATTTTTGGTTGTTTTCTAGATAAAACGTCGATACAGTGTATTTATTGCTGCATGAACTATGCCAACAAGAATGCCACTAAATGTCGCGAACACTTGATGGAAAGATGTGACAAGATTCCACTCAACATTCGCACCAAGATTAGCAACTCACTTTATGAATCTCCTATCAAGACTTGGACTCAGATTAAAATTCCCATTTGGAAGCACTTTTCGGTGGTCAATCCAAATCCAGGTAATTCTCGTTTAGTCTTGCTGCATTGTGTTTATCTTTCTACATATGACGCTTTTTCAGATTTGGATCGCAAACAGTACAAATGCAATTATTGTCGAAAGCTTTATTCATCGAAGAATGTTACCAAGTTTCGATTGCATTTGCTTTACAAATGTGAACAGATTACGCAAAGTGAGAAAAATAGCTTAAATATGGAGATTAGCCGCTCTTCGATCAAGTCCTCTACACACGATGAATCCGAACTTTACTATGAAATGGACCAAATCGAGACACAGCAACTGGAACATGAGGATCACGAGCTACATGCCACTGAGGAGGATGAGGAGAAGTCGATGGAGGAAATGTCAGCTGAGGGAGCCGAGATTATCGATGGTCAAATCGAGTCCCCCAGTCAAGAGATTGTCGAGCAAGTTTAAGTGGGTCATCAATTATAACCCTTTATATCATTATCACTTAAATGTATTTTGTTTGCTATCTTACCAGTAAAATATTGTCTATACACTAGTGTTCAACTTAAGTAAATTTTTACAAGCAAAGAGAAGAAACTTTTGGGAACTTGCTCATTGATAGCGTCCATATTGGTGATGCTATTAGACGCCTTCTTATCGCATTTGCTTGTTGACTTGTAATCACGGCACACGTAGTTGAGAGTTTCACCCGAATAGTTTTCTACTAGTTTAGTGAGAGCTTTGCTGATTTCACGACCACATGTTTTCACTTGACTTTGGAGACAAGCTATAAATGAGTGGTAGGTGCTGTGATGTGTTGGTTTTATATCGTTGTTAGATATCGGTGTCAGTTCAGAATTGAGAAGTTACTCACCAACAAATAATTGGGATTTTCTCCTCTTGTCCAAACTGATGGATTCCATGAATATTTCGAATAAAGGAAGAATAGCAGCTAGTGGCTTGAGGTTGCTTGTTCAAGCACCGGTTGCTTCGCACAAACAGATTGCGACGAGCCTTGCTCGAACAGATGGCCTGGTTCTGCTTGGACATGGAACCGATTAGCTCGGTAATGGCTTGATTGGCCGAGTGCGAGAGACACTTCTTCGAGTGGTCCCGCAAGCATTGCTCTTTGTTTTTGTTCTCCCTGTCAACCATGCACAGTTTGCTTTACTCGGACTCGAATACTCGTTACGAACTCACCTGCAAAACTGTCCAATTGTCACCTCGCTCTCAGGCACCGATTGGTTTCGATAGAGTAAAAACTCCTGAGCACACACTTCTACCTGTGCCTCTTCATTTTCACATTCTTCCTCAGTTGACGGATCACAAGCTGCAAACAATATCATTCAAGTTAGTAGCAAGTAGTGATTAGATTGTAATTGGCGCAGATTATCAACTTAAGAGGAGGGATTCAGTACCGCACAGAGTGGCAGTGGTGAGGCATAGAAGCAGGGTGAGTAATCTCATCTCTCGTTGCTTATTCATTGGTTCGATTCTGAACTAGTCAATAAGTTGCAAGTAGCACTATGGCTTTTCGGTGAGTTGCGTCGAATCGAATTGCCAAAAATATCCTCTAATGACACAAAAGCAGCTAAGCCGAAACGATAGGCAAAGTTGGCATTGAGATAAATGTCTTATCTAGCGAGCCGAGGCGCGCAATGCCAGTGCCACAGATGTTTGCAAGAGATGAATGGCTACCAGTGGCTATCTCGACGCGACACGATGCTTGCCAGCCGATGCCACTCGTTGCTACAGTTATTGGTTCGCCTAGACCGGCCTCCCTTGGCGCGGCATCGCTCATGATCAACAGGGAAGGCATTAGTGAGCAGCCATTTGACGAAACTTCGATCTGACGAGCCACTCTCCGATCGGTACTGAAACTCATACTTATTACCTTCCGAATGCCATCCGTAGTGGTACTGTGCGAACATGGCAAACTTGTTTGGGTTGCAATCCGAGCCCGTCATTCATGATCATGACAACAACCACATTTATTAATGTGCACATTAGTGCCATCAATGACTAACTGGACAATAGTTTGCTAAACTGTGTGTAAGCTTGCATTGGGTACTCTAATTGTACAAGATTTCGATGAGTGATCCAATCAAAAGTAAAGTTATTGTCAGGGTCTAGTTGCTCGTAGCCCAGATCGCGCATTACATCTTCACAATCTTGCTGAATGGCGATCACTTCGTCTGGCGAGAGCTCAGACTGCCACCTCGAAGCCACCGTCTTGCGGTTGCGGTAAGTCGAGTGCGGATTATGTAAAGCATCATCTTGGGATGTGTGCGACTCAATCCACCGAGTCAAATTTGTTCCTGTTATCTGGAATCCAAGAAATTTAAACAAATGTTTCGTAGTTTGTGTGATATTTCTCACAAGATCTTCGTAGCGCAATAGATAAATGTTGTGAGAGATGAACGAATTAGACAAATGTCGCAGAGTGGCGAGATTGTGTCGCATACTAGCACAGAGAGCTGTGGAGTTAGTGCAGTTTGGGGTTTGATGGCACCACGGAAGCTTGAGCCTCGAGTTCATCACCGCCCGCGGGTCGCGCACCAGAAGCACTACTCGGACCTGTGGACCATGCACTATCCAATAGTTAGTGTCATGTCATCAACCGATTTCTCACCATTCAAACTATAAGTCTGCCAAAAATCGTCTAATGTAAAGCGAATAGTTTTGATTAGGATCACTGAGCTTGATAAGCACAGTGATTGGTGAAGTGAATAGTTGAACAAATGGATGGCATTGTCATCACCGTCAGTGTTGAGGGAAACCATCCTACTCAGTAGCGCATTCCATCGTAGGTATTGAATCTTCCAAAACACGGGTTTCAATAGTGATTTCCGGAGCTTCTCAAAGTCACAAGCAAAAATATGATAGATCAGATTTGAATACAGATTAGAATGTCGGGTGACACTTATCAATGGCTCAAAACTGTAGTAAGTAGGCTTCACTTGTTGTAATAAATCACCTACAAACCAAACACAATGCGGAAATTAGACATAAAGAAAGAATTGAAATCAAACCAAAGAATGCAACCTAAAAATGAAGAACCACTTCGAGCTTGAGACAGAATTAAAACTCGTATCTGATTTGTGTCTACTTGTGATTGCTCAATGTGATGTTGATTAACTTTGGTTAGAATGCAATCTGTCTTGTCCAAAGTCATTTTGCTAATACTGAGATAAAGCAAAAGCATTAAAACCAATACAATCACATTGCGATCCGAGGCAATGTACTTCAATGGTTTGCTTCGAAGTGTCATGATGGCCACTTGACAACCTTTGAACAGAACGTCAAGTTTATTTTTGATAATGTGAACAAGTCTTTTTTTGCTACGTTTCAACATTTTATAGCTAGTTTCAACAGAGCGTTGTTTATATAACCTTTTTACCCTGCAAGACAAAAGTAGTAATAATAATCATATAAAAATGAGGTATGGTGACATAATTAGACCGCATGGTTGATACACTAAACTCATTAACGCTACTTGGCGGAACCGGAGCGATGCGGCCAACGGTATCAATGTGACTATTTTATGACTGCCACTGAACCATAGGTACTGCTCTGGTGCGCAGCTGTACAACACGGAGCAAACAACTATTGTCATTTGCTATCACATTGCTCAATTTGCCTACCGCCTCAATGACCATCATCAAACATCACAATGCTAATTACTCCTCACTCGTGACTATTATTAAAATTTTGTTTTTTAATATGTTAATGCAAAGAGATAACACTTTAAAATTAGTTTGTCAAAACAACGAGCCAAGTAATAAAACTAAAAAATGGTGTTTTTCTTTAACGAAATAATTTAAATTCAAAAAGGTATAGAGTTACACGCGATATTCGTAATCAGTAGTCGAGACTCGCGTGATGCTAATGGGAATACGTCAGCTTAAAAAAAGTAAAGTACTAGTAGTAATAATAATCAATATAGAGACGATAAGAAAGAGGAGTTAGTGAAGTTGAAGGTAGATCGAGTGGTGTACTGGCACTAGCGCGAACATCGATGGCTAGTGGATGCAAGAGGCCGACCAGTGGCCAGAAAAGACTGATCGCGTCTTCAAGATTGAACACCCCCGAATGGTGTAGCACTTGGAGAAAGTGCCTCTCTCACCGTACTCTGGCACTTGAAGTGAGTATCGGCGGTGCACTGTGGCCTCGACATTCATGCTTTTCGCGGTGATTTCGTCAATCGTCCCTCGTCACCCGCGGTGTTCGCATCGTTTCTCATCAGTGGCTGTGGCGCGACTTAAATTAGCTCGTTGCGGCATGTTTCCAAATAGCACTCAATCGTGCCATCTCTATGCCTCCAAGATGTCTTCGCATAGCTGATATCGACCTGTGGCGCGTCGCCGGTCCTCGTTGCGCAGCTCGTTTCACCCTGCACCCACTGGTTGCAGTACTGATAGTTGACTTACCATGATTGATTTGGTTCGATTCGACAATTAGTCCTACAATCAACGCACATGACAATGTTGATAGCGATATCACACCAATTGGCGCATCAGTTTTGAATAAACATAGATATACTTCTAAGATATAAAAAGACACACAATCTAGTAGTCTTGTTGTCACTGACATTAAGCCCAATGCGCCAAGTTTAGGTGCACTCGTGGTCACCATTCACCCCTACCAAGTTTCAAACTAAATTGGGTTGTCTAATCCATCTACAATGCATCCCTTAGTTCAAGAGGTTTGTTCAACGGTGAGCATTGCATCACTCTCTAACCCTCTGTTCTCTTGGCCTAGGTGGAAGTGCTGACCAGAAATCTGGTTCTCACCGACGATCAACTGGCACAGATACAGTCTCTCCTAATGAATTCATTCAAAGAAGGTTTGCGAAGGGAGACTAACCCGGTTTCACCAGTCAAAATGTTCCCCACTTACGTTTGGGATGTGCCTGATGGCAAAGAAAAATATGGTATAGTTGACAAAACTTTTGCAGAAACCATCACGTTTGATCATAAAAACTTACTTACAGTGGAAGGAAAATTCTTGGCACTAGATCTTGGTGGAACCAACTTTCGCGTACTACTCATTGAACTAGTGGGTGAGGAACTACATCACGAAACGGAAATCTTTTCCGTGCCACAACATCTAAGAGAGGGTACTGGACAAGAGGTTTGTTTCTCATTGTTTTGGTTAGTTTAGAATGCTTAACTGACACTTCTTGTTTGATTAGCTCTTTGACTACATTGCCTCATGCATATTTAATTTTATGGACAAACGAAATTTGGTGCAATATCGAGTTCCACTTGGCTTTACATTTAGCTTTCCTTGTAAGCAAGAAGGTCTCAATTCAGCTCGGCTTACCAACTGGACCAAAGGGTTCAAGTGTACTGGAGTGGAAGGAGAGGACGTAGTACAACTACTTCGTGAAGCTATCGATCGACGTGATGTGAGTAAATGCAAACATTCCAAAGCTTTCATTCATCGGTATACTAGGACATTGATGTCGAGGTAGTGGCTGTGGTGAACGATACCACTGGAACAATGGTCTCGTGTGCTTTACAGAACAAGGAATGCCGAGTGGGTCTTATTGTCGGTCAGTAGTTTCCCTTGAATACTCATAAATTATTGCATTTTTCCACTGGTTCCCACAGGTACAGGCACCAATGCTTGCTATATGGAAACCATTGAGAACGTGGAACTGCACAACAGTCACGAAGAGGTAGACACTAATCAAGTGATCGTTAACACTGAACTCGGAGCATTCGGCGACAACAAAGTGCTCGATTTTATTCGCACTCCTTGGGATCACATGGTAGATGATTTATCGGTAAACTCGGGAAAGCAAATGTAGGTATTTTAATACCATAAGTGACATCATCTTAACAGATTACTTATGTTTAGCTTTGAAAAGATGGTATCCGGCATGTACCTGGGTGAAATTGTACGATGTCTACTTTTGGAGTTGCTCGAGAAAAAACTAGTGTTTGGTGGTCACAGTTCAGACAAATTGCTTACGCCAAAATCCTTCCAAACTGCCTACATTTCTGCAATCGAAACTGATAGCAAAGAAGACTACCTCTACACCAAGCAAGTGTTGGCTGAACTTGATCTCCGACACGCTACTGAAACTGACTATGAAATCGTCAAGCTGGTGCGATAACATAGATTCAAATTGACCATAACAATAAGTTAATTATCTTGTTGACACAGATCTGTTCGCGAGTCTCTACCAGAGCAGCTCACCTTGTCTCTTCGGCCGTGTCAACCCTCTTGAACAAGATGCAACGCTCATACACCACGGTTGCAGTTGACGGTTCCGTATACAAATTCCATCCACATTTCCATAGCATTTTGGAAAAAAAGACTCATCAATTGGTAAACCCAAAGTACAAGTTTGATATTAAACTTTCCGAGGATGGAAGTGGACGTGGTGCAGCTCTTGTAGCGGCAGTAGCTACTCAGCAGGAGATCAGACGCAAAATCAGCACAGGTCAATTGATGAGACCTGAGCCAGTAAATCGCAAGAATTCCCGAATGGAACTTAAACAATTTCTTACTCAATATAACGAAACATTTTAGTTTTGGCTCATTTGTATAATAAAAAATGCATTAACTGTTAATTTAACACAAATCTTGAGCTGAGGTAACATTGATGCGAACCAGTCGCTTTGAGGACCAAGCCAGATCAATGAGTTTCGCTGCAAAGAAGTGCATATCTTTATCAGATGACAAGCAATCTCTTATCAGAAACATAAAATATTTATTACCCCATAAGCGTAACAATGTGTTTATAATAAGAATTTTTGTCTGATTACAAACAGTACAATTCTGTGTAGTACATTCAACAGGTGTAAAGAGACTCAAGGTATGATGTCGAAATAGTGTGGGCACATTTATGATCTATACTTCACCATAAAACAATTGAGTCGGCACTACGGCGGCGACATTTATGCTAGTGTGTACATTATTTTATTATCATCCAGTTCCAATCAGGCTCCCGGTGATGAGTAGATAATAATGCTTTAAATGTAGGTAATCTTAATAATTCGACGTCTCAAGATTTGGAAAACTGATATATAAAGAGTCTCAGATCAAAGATGTAGAGCATCGAAAACAATGGCGAATCTCCTGGTATGGATCGCACTATGCCTCACGTTGGTTTTCCAAGCACAATGCCTCACTCAAAACGACCCACAGTATTGGCTGGATCAAGGCTCCCGAGCGCTGAGCACTTCGATGGACTTGGCCAAAGCTAACGCCGTAGTGAAACGTGCCAAGAATGTGATCCTCTTCCTGGGCGACGGAATGGGCCTTAGCACAATCACTGCAGCTCGTTTTCTCAAAAGAGAACTCAACCAAAATCCAGAAGATTGTTTATACTTCGAAACTTTTCCAAATGCAGCTTTAATTAAAGTAAGCATGTTCAACTCATGTAAACCAACTCACCATAAGTATCTTATAATTACCTTACCCAGACCTACAACGTAGACTTCCCGGTACCTGACTCGGCAGGCACCGGTACTGCCTACCTAACAGGAGTAAAGGCCAACAAAGGTGTGATAGGACTTAATGCACGAGTCAACTACCAAGAGCGTAATTGTGATACGATTGTTCAAAACAAAGTGGAATCGGTCTTTGTACAAGCCATTGAGCAAGGTCAGTACTAGAGTGGTCCTTACAGTGTTGATTTGACTCACCGAGTGATTGGATACAGGCAAGAGTGGTGGCGTGGTGACCACCGCTTCCATCACCGATGCCACTCCTGCTGCCA
This sequence comes from Papilio phestus, assembly GCA_018231625.1. NCBI lineage: Eukaryota > Metazoa > Arthropoda > Insecta > Lepidoptera > Papilionidae > Papilio > Papilio phestus. Next base: position 2,535 of record DVQH01001164.1, on the reverse strand, counting down.
CCTATGCGCACGTTTCCGACCGAGACGATGAGGCCACCATTCCCATCCAGGATGAGAGGTGCAAGGACATCGCCAGACAGTTAGTAGAAAATGCCCCTGGAACCAATCTTAGTGTCATCCTCGGTGGCGGATGGAAAAACTTCTTGCCCACCAATCAGAACGGAATTCGTACCGATGGGCGTAATCTGTTCGAACAATGGCAACAGTTGAGAAACAAGTCCAATCTCGCCAAAGGCGAATATAATTTAGTCAGGAATCGACAAGAACTGTTCAATGTAAATTTTGAAACCACCAAGTATTTATTTGGTTCGTTTGCACATAACAATATGAAGTATGACAAGCAACGAAGTAACAGTTCAGACGAAGAGGAACCTAGCCTAACAGAGATGACCGAGACAGCAATTCGACTTTTACAGAACAACAAAAATGGATTTCTTTTGTTGGTAGAAGGTGCCAAAATCGATAAAGCTCACCACGACAACCTGGCTTATCAAGCATTGCACGATGTACTTGCATTTGAAAAAGCCATCAATCGAGCAGTTCAGATGGTAAACCTCACTGAAACCTTGATTATTGTGACAGCTGACCACTCGCATGGCTTCACAATGAATGGATATGCACGCAAAAATGTGAGCATTTTTGGATTCAGCGAAGAGAAGACTGAAGACAATGTACCTTACACCAGTCTGCTCTATGCAACCGGACCAGGACATCAAACACGAAGAATCAATCAAACTCTGGAACAAACTTGTAAGTTCAATTGTCAATTGTTTGATATATATTGATTCTGACCATGTCCGCCTTTAGCTCAGCCAAACTATGTGCAACACTCAGCGGTGCCTTTGGACAGTGCTACACATGGAGGTGAAGATGTTGGTAAGTGACATGAAACAAGCGGTAAAGCTCGACTGACAATCTACTCGAATGGCAGCTGCCTATGCGATCGGTGCAGGTTCGAACCTACTGCGGGCCAGTCAGGAGCAGACCTACATAGCTCACCTCATGTCTTTCTCGTCGTGTTTGGGACAGTACGCCAACGAGAGTCACTGTCGTGTCATCTCCGCCTCTGCTCGGCCAATGCTCTCTACCATCAGCATTCTTGTCATATTTTTCATTCTCTTGTCATTCATTACTTCTTATTAAAATTTTCACATTTCCATGATTGAATATACCAGTCTGGCAAAATATTAAATTGCTCACTGTGCAATAATTGCTTGCAAGTGATCCGATCCATCTGCTCGTTGTTGGTGAACAAGTATACTTTGTTTGGGTCGTCTTCGTTGCCAACAATCTGCTGTACAAAAGTCAAAAATTGATGCAAAAAGTTGAAACACTGGCGCCGCGTCCAATAAGTCGAACAGCGCTTAGGTATTTGATGCACATCTAAAGTTTCAATTTCGTCCACTCGGTGACTATTGTCTTTGTAACCGCATATAATTTTCGATATTCCAATTAGATAGGACTGAGCCCACCACTTGATAAGTTTAAATTGTTTAAAATTTCTTTCATGATTATTGTTGAACATCTTGCGTGTAGTCTTGATTTCGACAAAGTTTTCCGTGTCATCAGTGCACGATTTACCCTGATCAAGACAGTCCACCTCGGCTGCGTACATGAGGGACAACTTCCCACTGGCCGATTGTAATTTTGATTTGAACACCAGGGAAAACTCACCAATCACCGAACTAAAGGTATTGCTGAGTAGTTGGCTTGGGTGATGGCTAGTGATGTAATGCTCAAATCGATGGCCACCATAGCTGAACAGATTGTTCTGGGCACCGCGCTCTTCCGTCTCATAGTATGGGCAGAGGTAGATTGTGCCCTTGAACTTGCACGCTCCGAGAAGCCACTTGTCGCGCACAAACGGAGTCACCATGAGCTTAGTTAACACTCCTCGATAAGTGACAAAGTCGACATCCAGCGGCTTGGACGGGTTCTCACCAAACAATGCTCGATTCTCAACAATCCACTGAAGAAATTCATCTAGCTTGGAATTGACCACTCCAGCCCAGTCAATGTGACGATATCGATCATAGCCTTCAGTGAGATCGAAACTGAAGTAGTGCCTACTACTAGGCAGATGGAGGTAGCTCAAGTGTTGGTCGTCAAACGAAATCTGCCGCACTCCAGTCTCCTTGTTAACTGTGAGTGAGTACTGTCCAATCTTCCTTGGTTTCTCATATGATGCACCGCTCTCCTCAATGTCTCTAATGCTTGAATTTAGATGGCTTTTCTCTACGTACAAGGATAAGTTTAAAGCTAACGCTTTCCGTTAGATCGATACTGAGAAGTAGAACAACTTAACAAACCTTGAAGTGAATAAGATGACATGACTGATTTTTTAAAATATTAAATTAAAACATAGTTAAAAGCAGGATAAACACAATTTTGCATTAAACATTGAAAAATATGGTATGTAAAATGCTTGTAAATTCACATTGCTTAAGCACATGGCACCGGAGGAGAGCAAATGTAAACAAAAAAGACTTGCCGGCAAGCCGACAAGGGGCTCGCGTTCGGAAATGAAGCAAAAAA
>DVQH01001163.1:0-14293 GCA_018231625.1 Papilio phestus | reverse complement strand
ATTGAAAATCAAAATGAGTCTTCGAGACTCATGCCGTACGGGCTACGGTTAAGTCTGGCGCCGTCACCGCTGGCCCAAGGAAAGCGAGGGCGCGTCACTACGCATGTGCCCCTCACAAGAGTGTGCGCCTCCTTTCGGATGATGCATGCGCAATACGGTCGAATTAGACTAAGAAACGTGTGCGCAGCAAAAAACGCTCAACTCAAACTTAAAGTTACATATTTTCAAGTTTAAAATATTTTAAAAAATGTGTTTAAAATCAAACTTGTTCCCCAAGTTTAACCACCTTCATTTTTAAAAGTGTTCTACAGTGCTTTGTAAAATATGATGAATTACAGAAAAACATCTCTGTTAGGTCTGATTTTAAAGATTCTGGCATTCTAAAAATGAGTAATTAAACTTTGATTTTTTAAAGTTTAAGTTTAAACTTGTATGGAGGACAGGCGAAAATGAAAGTTTTTTCAATAAAATGCACTCCTCATTTTTATTAATTTTTTTAACTTGGAAACTGTCCCTTTAAACCACATAAAATCTTGATTAAAACAGTAGCTCAAGTTTAAAATTGAATATGTACTTCATTACAAGTTAAACCCCTTTCATTTTGAAGAGTGGGCGAAAATAGTTGTAAAGCACTAAGGCACTAGCTTGCCGCTAGGCGGCCAACAGTCTACGAAAGTTAACAATTACCCGGACCAACGTTATATAACAGAAGCCTGTTGCAAGTTGCAAGTTTGGGAGAGTACTCGCCATCTAGCGTGGCAGTGCGTAAATGACCTTCACAAAGCACGTATGCGTAGTGGATAGTTTGGATGGTGTGGTTGGGCGCCCAGTGAGTTTGTCTTTTGGCAGTGCCGTCTGACGACTAGAAACAGCACAAATGCGCGTGTAGCCTCTCTCTGACTCGCCGCTCACTGCTTGTGGATTGATCATTGCTAGGATTCATTGGCTAGGAGTAGTACTGAAGACGCCACCACCTATCACCAACTCACCACCAATCGGCCAAACTTTCTGGCCCTTGATTCTCTTCATTCACCACAGCTTATTAGGGTGATAATCCCCGCTCTTGTACCATCACGACTCTCTGGATCACATATCACCTTTGCTTGTTTTGCTGCTTATTATATGGTCCCAATTTCCCAACTTACCCACCAGCTGCCTTTCTTGACGGATTCATTTCAAATTTTGATAGTGCATGCTTCTATAACATGCTTATTGTTGTTTGTTTTTCTGCCATAAGCTTGAAGATAATGAAGCTTTAACAAGTTATTAATAAATAAATACTGCATAAAAGGTGCGTAGTTATTACTTATGAATCTATTTACATATTATTTAATTTACTTTAAAGTAAAATTATTGAAACTGCCACTTATTTTTTCTGTATAATTATTATTGGTTTATATAATAGAAAATTCTTCAATTGTTAAAATGCCGTCGGTTACAAAACAAGACTTACATTTGGCAAAATCTTTTGAAGAACTAAGGAAAAAATGTGAGAACAGTCCGACTCAGATGCAAAAGTTCGATTCTTACGATGTAGAAAGGTATAGTGTTTTTCTCTATATCTCTTGCGTCATGTTTTGTTTTATATTAGGTTGGTATTTACCTCTAAGAAGCTATACGATAAGGCACTGGAAGATCTGAAAAAAGGCGACGATGAAGTTGCATATATGATGTTTTTTCGTTTCATGTCTTTGTTGAATAGTATAAAAAAAGAGAAGCAAACAAAGCTTTACAAACGCGTAAAAGATATCGCTGATAAGACTATGGAGCGTCTAGAAGAACTAGCGAAAGAACTTCCCTTACGATACGCTGAGAGACAAAAAAGCTATGAAAATCGAAAAGCTCAGTTGTTTGATCAGTCTAAAACTTCGATCCCAGGAACATCTATAAAAATTGACATTAAAAAGTCGGCTTTGTTAACTGAAGATGACGATAACGATGAATACAGGACGGTTAGCTCAGCAGATCTGGTTCAAAGTTTACAGACTTTGTCTGAGATTAATAAAATTCTGATTATTGATATTCGATCTGCTGAAGAATTTAATGAATCCTCTATTGCGGCTAACAAGATGCCTGTTACTGGAGAAGTGAACTTGATTAATATTCCACGTGATTCAATAAACCCAGGCTTGACTTTCAGCAAATTGCGCAAACAACTTTCATTTGGTGTAGCTCTGGACGCTCTCGAGAGGCGACGATCAATGGACAGGGTTGTGATCATTGATGCTACTACTACACATTTTGACAAAAGTTCTCCAAGTGTCATCTTGGCTGATGCCTTGACTAAGGTAAGAATTATCTTCTTATTTATAACATATAATAATAATAATTTGTTTATATAGTGGGATAGTGAGTCACCCGATCGTATTAAAGCTAAGCCTTTACTACTAAAAGGTGGTTATGCAGATTTTGTGATTACTTTTGGACCATTTACAACAAATGCGAATATTATTCATAAATATTCGGAAGTCAATGTACAAGACAGATTTGATATAAATAATCTTGCCAACAAGTATTGTTATGAGTTTGATGAAGATAAGCCTCAACAAACGGTTACACAAAATACCGCAAAAAGCTCAAATATTTTACCTGATATTGATAAATTCATTTTGAACAACAATGGAAAGATCAACAACTCTAAAGGTTCTTTGTTTCAAAACCGAATTAATCAATTTTCAAATAATTTAAATGATTTTAAAGTTCCTGGAGTGGCAGTGCCTGTGATACCTGACCGCTCGACTAAACCAGTTGCGTTCTCAGATATTCTTGCTCCTAATAGCAGCAATATTGATATTAAAAACAATGGAGATAAAATGACCAATGAAGTCAAGGAACCTAAAGTTGACCAACCTAAGACTATCGATCAAAGTAGCTTCAATGGCAAGGACAACAACTTATCTAAAAACATAAGTGAAATGCGAGAAGCACTGCCACCGAAACCAGTTCATCTCTTGTCTTCGCTGAATAATCACAATAAAATTCTCAATGGCTATGTTGACCAAGGAGATAACAGGGGAAAACATGGAAAAAAGTCAAGCAACATTGAAGATGATCTCTCTATTTCTGGCAAGTCTGACGAACAGAAGCTTTCTCTCAATAATGCTACAGTCGCTTCGTCCAACTTAGAACAAATATTTGATTTTGACGAAGACATGGAGGTCGAGCAAGAAAATTACGAGAACAGCCTTCCGGTGTCTCCACCGATTGCTGAAGGTCATCGCAATGGCACCAGTTCTCCATTGTCATCTAGCCTTTCGAGATCGTTGTCTTCGCCTAACATTGCTCAGCTGGAACAAGATTACTCGCATTACAGTGTTGGTAGTGGCACTTCCAAGTTTACTCCACCAAGGCCTATTGTGGACAGAACTTTGAAGCCTTTGTTCCATGGAGTACAACTCAAAGCAAGAGACTTTAGCCCACAATTTAGCTCTTTGGCTCGAATAGCTGGACTTCGAAACATGGGAAACACTTGTTTTATGAATGCTATCTTGCAGTGTCTTAACAATACTTACCAATTAAGCAAATATCTTCTCGGTTCAAACGTGCACATCAATCTCACCTCAAAGTTTGGGTCTAATGGAGAATTGGCCATTGAGCTTATGGAACTGATTAAACAGATGGTCTATCCTTCAAATTATAAACACATCTCTCCAAGGGACTTAAAAGCTGCTGTTATTCGACACATACCTGATTTTGTTGAGTTTAAACAACAAGACGCTCACGAATTTCTGGTTCGTTTTCTGGATCGCGTTCACGCAGATCTGAATCCAAATGAATCGGTGTCAAATTCGGATGACCCGATCATAAAGGATCCCAACTATTATGACAAGCTTACGATGGCTGAAGCGGCGACGATTTTCTGGGAAAGACATTCGAACCTTAACAAATCGATTATTAGCAAGCTGTTTGAAGGACTTATAGTGAACACCCTTAAGTGCGTGGACTGCGACTACTCATCCAAAACACTTGAACCGTTTACATGCTTGTCCCTACCAATTCCAAATGAAAGTAGAACTTCACTCAAGAAATGTCTCAATCTGTATTTGCGAGGCGAGCGTATCACTGACGAAGCTGCTTGGCAATGCCAGCAATGCAAACAAAAGCGTGATGCCGATAAGTGTAGCTTCATTTGGAAATTGCCTAACGTGCTGATTATTCATCTCAAAAGGTAAGGAATATGTTATAAATATATGTCAGATCGGTTCAAGACATTTGTCATTGATTCTAGGTTTTCGTATGATGGCATGTGGCGCCAAAAGATATATACCATGGTGGACTTTCCACTAGAGAATATGCAGATTCAGTCGGAGAAGGGTGAACTGAAGAACTACAATCTGTATGGAGTGGTGAACCACGCGGGATCGCTCGAAGGTGGTCACTACATAGCTTTCTCGCGCAATCTAAACTTAAACATAGACTGGCACCGCTATGATGACCAAGAAGTGTCCCCTATTCCTGCCAATGAAGTGATCACTCAAAACGCTTACGTTCTCTTCTACAAGCTCTCCTCGTTATAACAAACCATCTTTCTAGTTTTCTTGCTCTACTTTGCACCTCTCCGTGTGAGCCCACTTACCAACTAATGTTTTTGTTTTTAACTTTATTTTATTTATTTTATTGCTTGTTATTTGCTTTTTATCTCTTATATATATTTATTTGTATTATATCGTTCATTTTAAATATATTATTATTATTTTTGTAGGACAGTTATTTTGGACTCAATTAAAATTACTTGACATTTCAAATTAACATGCGAGTTGATACCAGTTCATATACTTCTGTTTATTTGTATTAATACAGAGAATCGTTGAAGATTGTGATAGTTGAACAAAAGCAAAATGGTCTAATATTAGCTTGGGCGATTCAAAAACTGACATCTACAATTTCCCTTTGAGATCAATGAATATTTTTGCTTATTAAGTTTATTTAAACTACAAGTTATATATTACAGTCAATAATAGTCATATAACGAATCAGTCGAAATGATTATTGTTCAATGACAATGAAAATCTAATCAAGATGGAGAAAAATTAAGGAAGAGAGTGAGAGTGAGAGAGAAGCGAGGGGAAAGTTAACAGAAAAATGAAGTGAAGTGAAGTGAGAAGCGTTGCCACTCGAGTCTGCTTACAGCCTTACAGTTTTACACTTGTCTCAATTGAGTGGCGTGTCATTTGCCGGCTGCAGTGAGCACTGATCCACTGCTTTCTCCAACAGTTGCTTCATTGCGGACCAGTCATTCTCTCGAACTGTGCTGTTTGTTTATAATATCAACCATGACATTGGCCATTAGATCAATTTTGCCACTTCTGGTTTTACTTTCAATACATACTATATTACAGTTTTCGATTGTAAGTGCTGGAACTGAAGTTTTGAGACCACGAGGAGTTCCTCTCTCAAGTAAGCTTAGATTTGGCCTAACTTAATATTGACGTGTAAATTTTGTTAGAAAAATCATTTTATGATGCCGGCAAGGATTTTCAATGTCTGGATGGATCAGCTACGATTCCTTTCTTGTTAGTCAATGATGACTACTGTGATTGCAATGATGGAAGCGATGAGCCGGGCACTAATGCTTGTTCCAACGGAATCTTTCACTGCTCCAACATTGGCTTTATTGGAAAAGACATTCCATCTTCGCGTATCAATGATGGAATTTGCGGTAAATTCTTTCACTAAAGAAAACTTTAATTTGTTATCTGCTTGGATCTATCTAGATTGCTGCGATGGTAGCGATGAATACAATAGTTCAGTCAAATGTGCCAACATTTGTCTTGAACTTGGAGAGCAAATGAGAGTGGAGCGAGAAAAGTACCTTGATTTGTTGAAACGAGGAAATGAAATTAGACAGGGCTACATTGAAACAGCGAAACAAAAGATTGAAGAAACAAAGACAGAGCTTGAAAATTTGAAAACTAACTTAGTTGAAGCTGAAGAATTGAAAAACACCAGATTGGAAGTTAAAACGCGAGCTGAAGAACTAGAGAATGAAGCCTTAGATAAACATCGAGCTAAAGAAGAAGAGCTGAGAAAGACATTTGAAGAAGAAGAACAAAGGAAACGAGAAGTCGAAGAAGTTACCCATGCTCGCTCAGTTTTTGACCAACTTGATCTTAATAAAGATGGTCAAATAACCTATATGGAAATGAAAACTTTTTCCCAATTTGATCGAGACAATGATGGTACCGTTTCAGACGATGAAGCCAAGGTTAGTACAAAATTGCAAATTACTTGAAGATTGGATTAAAACAATTTATATAGTTTTACTTGAATGCCGCTAATGAACTTGGTGTAGATGAATTTGTCGAGTCTTCATGGCCTTTGATCAAGCCTGTTTTTGAGAGTGTACAAGTAAGTGCTTTTACATTATGCAATGTGAATTATTTGAGTTGACGCTTTTGTTCTGCTTATGGCTGCACTATTCAGCATGCTAACCAAGAAGATATTAATGCTCCTGATACCCCTGATGATGCTTCTGATGATCCAGCTGAAGAATTGAATGTATGGCTTAAATTAAGCCTTAATTAATCTCTAAACGTAACTTTTGGCTTTTAACATTTTATTTTAGCATGACGAGGACTTGGAAGAAATTGAACCACCAGTAGCACCTAAAGCTGAGGACTCATCTCCACCAACTTTAGAATATGATGAATTAACATCCCAACTTGTGGAAGAAGCTAAAAAGGCTCGAACAGACTTCACCGAAGCAGAGGGCAAATTTTTAGATCTTCAAACTAAAGTTCGCGAATTAGAAGTTTTGCTTGAAACCGATTATGGTCCAAGTGGGGAGTTTATGGCACTAAAGGGACAATGCTTTGAATTGCACGAAAATGAATACATCTACAAACTATGCCCTTTTGAGTCTGCCTCTCAGAGATCTAAAAACGGTGGTTCAGAGACAAGTCTTGGGTAAGTTGCATTCCTGTTTATTATTTTGTGTATTTTATTGATGTTGTCATTTTGCCAAATAGACGGTGGGGCAAATGGATTGCCAGCGAATCTAATCGATACGAACGCTTCCTAATGGAGGGCGGTGTGCAGTGTTGGAATGGTCCGGCACGTTCCGTTATGGTTTCTGTCAGTTGTGGCACCGATAATGAGCTCACCAGAGCTACCGAGCCTAACCGCTGCGAATATGCGTTTGACTTCAAAACACCTGCCGCATGTGTCATCAACTCGATGCCTGAGTCTGATTCCCATCATGATCATACAGAGCTATAACAATAATTACCGTTAATAAATTTTCTTTATTTCACCCATTTTATAATTGGAGTGAATTTCTCAAAATATACCAATTACAGTTATTTGTAAATTTAAAAGTTTATAACGGTGATTGAACAGTTGATCATTCCTAAACTCAACAATATGCTTACAGTTTACCAACACGTTTGGAATGAGCATGAGCGTTTAAAGAAAGAAGAGCTACGTCATGTGTGGAAAGGCGCGCAGTATGTCCCGTGCACTGTTCAGGCTGGTTGGTGGCATTGCTTTGTGCCCAAGTCAGTCTGCTTGTGCATTCTCTCTGTGCAGATTCTATTTACTCTTGTGACATTCAGTGTTGACTACTCTCGACCTCTGTCTCATTTACTTTTACTTGGTTTCAAGGGGAGTCTAGTCCAAGCAAAGCGTGATATTTCATTGTTTTAGCACAGGCACTTGCCACTAATTTTCGGTAAGTGCCGATTGTGTGTCTAATATAAGACTAAAAATGGTTTATTTTACTGATAGTAGTAATCGCCCAATATGCCACGGAAACGTACTAGATACTCTGGCTCTTCATCTTCAGATGATGAGGACGATAATGACATGGCGGAGACTAAGAAAAGAAGCTCAAAAGCAACTTCTTCAAAGATTGTAGTTTCCAGTGATTCCTCTAGTAGTTCAGACGATGATGGAGAATGGAATGCCAAGCCAAAAGCTAAAAAAACGAAACCGCGAGGGAAAACTGTGAAAAAAGTAGCTAAGACTTTATCTAAGAAGCTAAAAACCAGCGATAGTGAGGAGAATGACAGTGTGAGCGACGAGGACAATGCCGAAGAGGATGGAGAGCACTCCAAGAGCTTTGATGATGAAAAGGAGGAAGGTGAAGTTGATTTTAGCGATGAGGACAATGAAGAGTTTAATGATGGTTTCGATGAACATCTCATGGGAGATGAAGAAGATCGGAAAAAATTGGCACAGATGACTGAAAAAGAAAGAGAACAAGAATTATTCAATCGGAGTGAAAAACGCGAACTCTTGAGGACACGGTTTGAAATCAATCGAAAGCTTCGACTAGCAAAAAAACAAGAAATGAAGAGAAAAGCTCCAGAGAGGCAAAATGAAAAATTACTGGCTTATAATGAATCTTCATCGCGAAGTGTTGAACGACGCCGTAACATGGAGGACAAACGCAAAATGAAAGATGCTATGAAAGGACTCAAAGCTGAACGTGAAAAGAAAAAGGAAAAGTTGAAACAAAAACTTAAGGCTACAGATGTATATTCTGACTCTTCCGATTCTGGTTCCGAATCAGATGCTAAGCCGTTAAAGAAGAGCACTAAGAAATCAGAATCGGAAGAATCGTCTTCATCATCGTCTGACTTTGATGATAGCGATGCTGATACAAAACACAAGTCAGAAGCGCGAAAACGTGAAGACAGCGAGGATCGATTTGACAACTACGACGAGGGAGAAGAGCAGTTTATTTTTACAATCGACTCTTTGAACTCCATTCGTCTATCGCGGTATAAAATGGAGAAGTGGTGCCACGCTCCTTTCTTCAAAGAAACAGTCACTGGTTGTTTTGTTCGCATTGGAGTTGGTAATACCCAGATACCCTCCTATCTTGTTGCCCAGATTGTCGATGTGGTTGAAACACCAAAAATTTACACACTCGGCAAAACACGGACCAACAAAGGAATCAAACTCAAGCATGCGGATAATCCCGACCGAATCTATCGAATGGAATTCATATCCAACTCTCCCTTCATTGAAGAAGAATATGACAAATGGTATACTAGAATGCTTAATGACCGTTGTGACTTACCCACCAAAGAGTTTGTGGAACGCAAAGTAGCCGACATTAAAAAAGCAATGGTACATAATTATAGGTAAGTTTCAATTTTGTTATCAAAATATTACTAATTGCTTTTATTTGTTGTATAGTGATCAAGATATTGAATTAATAGTCCAAGAAAAAGGACGGTTTAAAGACAAGCCAATCAATTTCGCTGTGAAGAAGACTCAATTGATAAAGGAAAAGGAATTTGCTGAGATGAATGGCGACCTTCAAAAAGCGATTGAACTTGGGAACGAGATTGATAAACTTGAAGAAGAGTCAAAAAGACTTGAAAAGCTTCGTACACATAACATAGCAGCGATTTCATATATCAATGAAAGAAATCGTATGCGCAACATTAAAGAAGCTGAGAAAGCTATTGCTGAGGCGGCTAAGGAATCTCAAAAGAACTTGGACGACCCATTCACAAGACGAAAATGTACGCCAACCATGGTAGTGTTTAACAAGAATAAACAATTACCAAGTGAAAATCAGTCGAGCTCAAGTAATAATAAGGATAATGGTTCCGACATGACATTAGTTCAAGGCAAAACACCTTCCAACCAGAATGGCAACGACTCAAAAGACCTGGTTGGTTCCAATCGCAGTGCGTCTGGTGCCAGTGTAGCAGCTACTGCTAACAACATGCATTTCAACAAGCCTAGTGAGATCATCGAAGACGACAGCGACATGTTCAGTGTTCATAACTTTGACATCAAAATCGATTTCGATATTCCTGATCATGGTCCAGCCTCTTCAACTCCTTCATCGGTGACTAACCAAACTTCTTTGTTCTCCTCTTTTTCAGTCTCCAAATCGAATGGATTTGGTGGCACACGCAGTGGTTCAGGTCACAATTCAGCTTCCAATCGTAGATCATTGAATCTCGATGAATACAAGAAGAAGAAAGGCCTAATATGAGCACGTTTTCTAGCTCCGGCTGGCTACATATCCATTATTCCCGATGGAGTACTTCACTGATGCTATATATTTTCGAATGTTGCTTTGAATGTTATTTGGTCATACATAAATATATTATAAATAAAAATATTTTATTTCTCACTAACGAGTAATAAATCACATTTTAAAAGCAATAATTTACAAATAAAATACAAAGAATTAACAATGAAAAGCATAGAATGAGTAATGGTTCAACTCATGCATCGGAAGGAATGGGAGCAGACTCGGTAGTCTTGTTGGTGGATGGGTCAGTGTGGTTTGCTTGGGGCAACGAGTGACTCGAGTCGCTAGGGGGACAGGAGAGTGCCACTTCACAGTGGCTTGTGCTAGTGACCACCTCAAAGTAGGTGCATGCACAGTTGGGCGTCTCCGAGGGAGAGAGAGATGCCGTGAGGCTGGAGGAGTGTGGTGAGGCGCAGGAACTGGCATCGGTGCCACCAGACAGCAAAGTGCAACTAGGTGAGTCTTGGGGCGCGCTCGAGTTTGATTGGTTCGGGTAGAATCGGCGTACATTCTTGACCAAATGAGGACTATCGCGCTGGAAGAATGCACACTGATACTCGGAGATGCAATCCATTCGAGATTTGCTCTCCCCATAGCGATATCCGTACGAACGATGGTTACGTGCCCGAGTCACCTTGCGAAAACCATAAAGGTGTAACTGCCGAAGAAATGAAGAAAATTTTTTGGAACGAAAAAAGTAGCCCAATAAAGGTTCCAAGGCATATTCGTCAATAACCAGGCTCATCCCATCACTTGACCACCTGATAGGCTTAAAATTCAAATCAGAAGCTAGATTCCAGAGTTTTAAGGGAAATCGCTGATGTGTGTATTTAGAATTAATCTTTTGCACCTCTTCAGCGGGAATTTCATTCTCCTTATTATCTCCCGAATCCAACTCGCCCGAAACAGTCTCGTAGTAAGAGTAAGCCTGTTCAGCAATCACAGACAGCTGCTCTTCACTATTAGCATAGTCACTTGGCTCAGACTTGATCGGGTGCTCATAAGAATCACTTGCAGAGTATGACGTACTTGGATAGCAACTATCACTATAATTCATTGGAGATTGCTCAAAGTGTCTCGAAGAATAGACTATAGAATTGTCGTAGTTGTTTCCACATCCATTCAGATCATAACCAACAGAATTATTATAACTACCAAGATGAGTGTTGTAAAAGTGCATGTTGTATGCCAGTGAACTTGAATAATCCTACAAATTGGCAATGTCAATTCATTCTTGTTTATCAGATTCAACTTACTGGATAGTTACTGATGCAAGCATTATTATAATTAACATTGGACAGAATATCCTCATCCCCACCATATCCTGAAATGTTAACTTCATTTATGGGCGTTACTTGATTCTTAAGATAATCGTACTCGATGGACATCTCTGACTGACTGCAATTCTCTCCATTAGATACTGGGTGCATAAGAACTTCTTCAGAAGCCAAAGTAGAGTTTTCAGTGTCAGCCACCATAGACTCTTCTAGATCACAGCTCTTTGAGTAGTTGTGTTCTACCAACATTTCTCGGCTATTGGAGAGATAGTCTTCTCCAGGTGACTCCTCAGAACGTTCAAGAGAGTGAGTCGAATGATTATTGTAAAAAGGAAAAAAACAATTAAAGTCTTGATGTCCTGGATTAGCAATCCACTCTGATTTCTGTATTTTTTAAATATGAAACGAGTGTTAATTTTTTTAGAAACAATCTTAGAATAAAATAAATACTTTGTACACTGTAAAATATTGATTAGAGTGAATTTCCACATCAGATAGTTGACCTCGTTGAACCAAAGTGTTGGGAGCAACCTGTTCGTCACTGGAATCTGGCGTGTCATTTGTTAGTGATTCAGCTTGGCACGACAGATCAATTCCACTGTCGTTATCTTGTCTAACCCAGCTTTCGTCGTCAACTTCAGTTTTGATCACAAAACTTTCACCAGACATGTTAAATACCCTAAACACAAATGCAAAACAAAGTTAATCAAGAACGACCAAAAGAGTCATTGAAGCACTAAACATTGAAGGTCAAACTCGACAAGCAGTAGGGACTAGAATCGAGGAAATGGTGTTGACCACATGAGAGGTGATGGTGAGTTAAATGACCAGCAGCTAGTGTAGTGCTGACGAGTGGCATAGATCATCCAGCCGGTTGAGCCACTAGTGGCCAGCAGACGGAATTGGCAAGTTCGATTTGGTGAGTGGTCTTGTGCCGTGCAGGACAGTTTAGGCTAGTGCAGACCACTTTTCTCCCACACCTCTAGTGCACTTCGAATTCGCTTCACCACACGCCTCTTTTCATCTCAGCCCTCACTTGGCGCACTATTCAAACTGCAAACCTACTCTAATCTCGCATCTACGTAGAAGTATACTTCATCCCACATTTGACTACCTCATAGTTTGAATACTCTGTTGTACAACTACATTTATTTTTACACAATTTACTACAAATAGTTTAAGTAAATAAATTTAATTAGAACATTTTACTTGGATTAAATATGTTTATAGCTTTAAATAACATGAAATGGATGTATGTTTGCGGATTTGGAAGCATAGTTTTAAAACTGAAACGCTCCATACTTTTCCATGAATCTGGAGTCAAAATTGAACGTTGCAAAAGATCAAGAGAAGACACGAGCAATTCAAGAAAAGGGTGCAGAAGTGAAGCTACAGTCAAGCAGTGAGATTACAAAAACGGATGAATGCGATAGGCTCGACTCGATCCGTTCGGAAGAGGTGCCCGAGTCGGTTGAACAACTAGCCACTGTTTTTGATTGCACCCTGGGCAATAATTGCCTTGCTGACCGCCCCACAAAAGAACGACAAGTCCACAAAGAAGCAAACAATAACACCAAGCCACACTGGTGTGGATTGCGCAATCTGGGTAACACGTGCTACATCAACTCGTGCGTTCAAGCACTCTACGCAAGCAACAAGTTACGCCAACATATTCTCAGCACAGAAGCAAATACGGGCACATTGAATTTTTTATTCGCGCAGTTGTTCCGACAAATGGACCAAGCGGGTAGTATTGAGAAACCAGACTATTATCCTGAAATCAAACCTGATGTATTTGTAGATGAGTTTCGAGTCTTGAAGCCTCAGTTTATCAAGCACGAACAGCATGACGCGCAAGAGTTTTTAAGCATTCTGCTTGAGTGCATTCACCAAGAAACTAATCATGCCTCAAAAAAGCGCTTGACTGGTTCTGATTTAGAGATGAAAAGTGCTCAAGAGGCATGGGACAATTACATTACACATATTGACGATAGTTTTTATTCAAAGTTGTTCGTAGGACAACTTGAGTCGTGTCTCAAGTGCTTGACATGTCATCACACTAGTATTTCCTGGGATTGCTTTTGGCAGTTGCCATTGCATTTGACCGAAAATAGCAATGCTCTTGAAGACAACCTAGTAACAAGCGAGCAAGCTAGTGACAGCTTGAGCATTGAAAGTTGTCTTAAGGAATATACTTCATCTGAGGTAAGTTTAAACACAGCTAATAATACTGTAGTCTTAATCGTACTAAAATTGATTAATGTACTCAAGATATTGAGCGGTGATTGTTCGCCATTTTGTGAGCATTGTGGTCAGCGACAAGATTCAAGTAAGCAACAAATCATTTGTCGAGTTCCTCACTATTTGATAGTGCACCTGAAGCGATTCACATATACTGGCGCCAAGATTACTCGAAAGGTGGTGGTCACACCCGTGCTACAACTCTGTAACAAAACCTTCTACCTCTATGCCTGCGTGCTACATCGCGGTTCTGAAACTTTAGGACATTACTTTACTCTTGTGCACAACTCCCAGAAGTGGCTTCTCTTTGACGACGAGAACATCATTTGCAACATTGCACAAGAACATATCGACAATATACTTCAAGACTACGCCTACATCTGCTTCTACAAATCCATAATCACAAAATCACAAACATCCGCTCAGTGATATAATATTGACAACAGTAAATAATAATTTTAAAAAGTTGTTGCATGTATACAATTATAGTTATACAGATCTAACTTTGTTCATTTTTGCGGAACATTTTTTTTCTTTCAAACAAAATAGAGAGCCTGGTCTCTAGATCTAAAATGAAGTGAATTTGGTAAAATACACTATTTATCACAATCTCGTAAAATTGATTTAGGGCAAAATTAAAGTCTTAACTAGTTTTCAATACAACTGGAAGTTAGGAGCATAAAAGTTGAAAATCATTTTGCTTAAGATGATTAAGCTTAATACAGTGGTGCTTCAGGTTTTACTCGCTTCACTTTTCACCAAGCCATTGTAAGCA